>CM018689.1:41255101-41567343 GCA_009363875.1 Mikania micrantha | reverse complement strand
AAAACCTTAAAATACATAAAAAAATGGCATTATTTAACCAAAACCGGTTCTGATGCTCCAGACCGGATTTGAACCGTGGTCAGCTCCACCCAGCCCCAGCGCCCTAACCGCTGGGCTGGGTGAGTAGTTTGTTACACAAGTCTGAAAACGAATTAACTTTAATAAACATCTCTGTTCTTCCCTCAAACTATAAACCCTAGCTTCAAGACCCGTTCGAATTCGATACGAGGAGTGGATGTGAGCCCTTGAATTCATAGGGCTTTCATTCAACGCATGGAGACGAGTTGATTAGAGGTAACTTACCTGTAATTGATTTAGGATAACCAGTTCGTGCTTAGCCCGCGGCCCTCGAGTCAATCCGAAGTTCTAGTGGTCTTGAGACGTGATTGATGATTAAGATAGCTTCAGAGGCGTGTTGCTAAGGTGTGTGTGTGTTTAATTCGACTATATGGTGAGCAAAAGAGACGGATTCGAGTTGAAGATTTGTTTAAACAATCGGTTAGGTGTAATAATCGGTTAAACGCGTGATTAGACGAAATTAAGGCATTAATTAGGTCGTGGAGGTTGGATGGTGGTCGGCCGAGCGTGGGTGGAGTCATTAATGCTCGAATTCGGTCAATGGTGGAGAGGGCGGTGGGTCGGCGATGTGCAGCCGTTCGAGGAAGAAGGAGGGGGGATGGCTGAAACTTTGGGGAATTGTCAACATAGGTCCCTCCTAATAAACCTTGTTCCACATCTTGGTTAAAACCTCATAACAGACACAAACCTAGTTCATTTTATGACATAAAAGGCCCTTGGAGATTATGGATCGCAAAGTTAAACAACTGAGACGAATCAGTATTCCGATTGTAAAGGTTCGATGGAACTCAAGGCGCGGACCCGAGTTTACATTGGGATCGTGAAGATCACATGAAGTCAAAGTATCCCCAACTGTTTGAAGAGGAAGCTGTGCCCGATAACAACTCTTAAATTTGGGGCGAAATTTCTCTAACAAGGGGAAACTGTAACATCAGTGCCGGAATCGTACCGGAACAGTGATCGCAACAGTAGCATGAACAGTAAACAGGTACAAACTCTATAGCATTTCAGTGTATTTCATATTCACAGCATATATCATTATCATCTCATGTAACAAATAGTGAATTCAAAATCATTTCTGAGAAATAAAAGTCAGAAAACACACGGTTCATCAGTAAGATGATTATCTGACCTCACAGAACCATCATATGATTAGGTGTTAGGATTTATTTATGTATAACCGTATATGAGGAATTACAGAACAAAACACACGGATATTGTTACGTTAATGCTAAATCGACGGATTATTTGTATAGGTGACGATCTGTACGAATAGTTAAGGTCGAATATCAGAAACCGTCAGGGTTACTCCAACAGCCAGAAATCCCAGTATGGAAATGGGAACAGATATCCATGGATTTATCACCAAGCTGCCAAAGACAGCAAGTGGTTGTAATACCATCTGGGTTATCGTAGACCGACTCACGAAATCGGCACACTTCCTGCCGATTAAGGAAACTGATAAGTTGGAAAAGTTAACCCGAATCTACTTGAAGGAAATTGTATCCAGACACGGAGTCCCAATCTCTATTATATCTGACCGAGACAGCCGTTTCACGGCACATTTTTGGAAGTCCTTACACAAGGCACTTGGGACGACATTGGATATGAGCACTGCTTATCATCCACAGACGGATGGTCAGAGTGAACGAACCATCCAGACCTTGGAGGACATGCTTCGGGCATGCGTAATCGACTTCGGTAATAGTTGGGAGACTCACCTACCTTTGGTGGAGTTCTCATACAATAACAGCTATCACACCAGCATTGGAGCTGCACCATTTGAAGCACAATACGGACGTAAGTGCAGATCACCGCTCTGTTGGGCAGAAGTTGGCGAAAGCCAACTGACCGGACCCGAACTTGTGCACGAGACAACGGAAAAGATCGTGCAAATACGTAACAGAATGGCAGCAGCTCGAGACCGACAGAAAAGCTACGCCACAAAAGCGCAAGCCTTTAGAATTCCAAGTGGGAGATCGGGTACTACTTAAAGTCTCGCCTTGGAAGGGAGTGATTCGATTCGGGAAGCGGGGAAAGTTAAACCCTCGTTACATCGGACCCTTCGAAATCACTAAACGGATAGGCCCGGTGGCCTACGAACTACAGCTACCACATGATTGAGTAGTGTACACACAACGTGTTTCACGTTTCAAATCTCAAGAAATGCTTATCAGACGAAACGCTTGCAATTCCTTTAGAGGAAATCCAGATTGATGAACAATTACACTTCGTTGAGGAACCGGTAGAAATCATGGACCGGGAAACCAAGAAGTTGAAGCTTAGTAAGATACCGATCGTGAAGGTACGATGGAACTCACGGCGAGGACCGGAATACACCTGGGAACGAGAGGATCAGATGAAAAGAAATACCCTCACTTATTCTCCTACCAGACTAACACCGGCAGCACAAACTGAATTTCGGGACGAAATTCCTATTAACTGGGGGATGATGTGACACCTCGGAAATTCCAGGTCAGCAATTCTTTATTTTAAATAATAATATGTTTTATTATTTCATACGTGGCACTAGAATAATTGTATTTAGTGTGACACGTGGCACAACAGCTAGAATACATCGATAATTCGAGGAATTATCGCACAACACTCGCACGTGTCTTATAACGAACGTTGGTGAACGGATCAAATCACAGTACACTTTCACTGCACATAGGTTCTAGGGAACCTAAGATATTGGGAACAATGACTAAATGTTGAGAAATGATGATCGTAATAGAAAATACGCGAAAATCGGTTCAAAACAAGAAAACTAGGCTTATTGGACTTCTCTGGGACCCATCGCGGTACGCGATGGCCCAACGGGAGGAATTATAGCGATACGACGACAGCATCGCGGGGGTTTGGTTCCCGAAATCCTTCGCGGTACGCGAAGATTATTTTAAACCTCCATCGCGGTACGCGACAGGTGCTAGTCGACAAATCTTTATAAAATCAAGACCACCATGCCTATTAACTCCACTCTTCATCATTTCTCCGATTGTACACGCCATATCTCGACCAAACTCGTCTGCAAACAGCTGATTTGACACTTGGGAAGCCATGGGAGACCTCCATTGAAGCTCCAAGCTTGGAGGTTTGAAGGTTGATGGCTTGAAGACCCATTGGAACTCAAAACCACCATTACAACCATCTCATTTCTGCAATCCAGAGAGTTTAGGGGCTGTTCTTGTCGACATCTTGGCGTTCTTGAAGCATTAGAAGGTAGTTCTATACCCAAAAACACTTCCTTCAACTTTACACTCACATGCATGACTTTAAACACACATGCAGCACCCTTGATGCACATACACGAATTCTAGTTCTGGGTTTGATGATGTTTACATGATATTTGATGATCTAGGATGATTAGATGGTGTATCTTTACTATCCATGATGATGTTGTTATGATAGGATGGTCCTAGTAGTTAAATGATGGGTTTTAGCAACATGAATGTATGATCTAGGTGGTTTTACATGATTGTGGATATTGAAATGATGTTATGAGTGTTATTGATGATGATTTGCAAGATTAGAAATGGTTGAGTTGTCAATGTTTGGTCATTTGGTGAGTATTGCTAATTTTAGTAACTTTAATGTTACTAGTTATGTAGTTTGATGAAATAATCACATTTGTATGATTAGATCTATAAGTTATGTTTAAAATGATGTTTAGAGGTTACTATGATGGTGATTGAATGCATTGGAATGACTAAAATTGCTAATAGTATGATATTTAGGAATGTTACTAAATATAGTAACTTATTTTACAATTTGGAGAATAGGAGCATGCTAGTCATAATGGTTTTGATTAAATACTTATTTAAGACTAATACGATGATGATATGATAAGATTGTATCTAGACTTAGTGACATATGCATATCTTGTAACTTTCTAATTATGGTAACTTTTATGCGCAAGACACGCTAAACCGACTATGTGTAACTATGTGCAATGTGATAACATGCTCATTTAGGATAAATATACATGATAGAATAATCAGATTATAATTTCTTACATGACATGCCTAAAATAGAAACTTTCCTGAAATAGAAACTCACTATGAATAGTAAGTTTCCTCACGAAAGCGATCATTGGTATCCCACACTTCACACGACACTAAACCGCACGTTACACGCACATTTGATCCAAAACCGTCACCAACGGGTCGTTAGGTCAAACACGGTCAAACACGGTCAACTCGACCCACATAACAACTTGGAAGTTGTTAGACACGAACACGGTCCTGTGAGACCCACATATATGCAAACACAAACTAAACTTACAACACCTATGTGATATAGGTAACTACTAGCCGGCGAGCTACACCGTTCTTGTAAGAACACGCACTTCTCAAACTCAGGTGAGTTTACGGCCCCACTTTTACTCTTTAACTGTTTTACTGAAACTTTGGGGTGAGAATACAATGCAACTGTTTTAGATATATGACTGGTATGTTTGTGAAAACCATTTTCGAGTGTAACTATTATCGCATAAAGCCCTCACTTATCCTTACCGTTAGTTGTGTATTCAAACGAGTCGTAATTACGTAGTACTACTACTGGGTTTGACTAACCCCACTCGGCACCAATGTTGACTGGAGGTCATAACGAGTGTAATTTCGATGGGAATGCGGGTTCAGCGATGACCTGCGGAGGCAAACGGAAACAGTTTAGTTTCAGTAAGATGAACTGACACACTCCACGGATCGTAGTATCCAACTAAACTTAACATACCCAGTATATGTCTGTTTACTATTTCTGTTTGTCTAAACCTGTGAACTCACCAACTTTTAGTTGACACTTTTCGCATGTATTCTCAGGTAACTAAAAGGAGCACACGCTAGGATGCGCACAAGGAAGCGATAAGGAGTCTGGCTTGCATATAGACTCGTGTCCTAGGCTTTTGTGTGCATTTGATATATTTTGAAAATAGGTTTAACTATGTAGTGTCTGTTAAACAATTTACTTTCCGCTGCAAACTTATTTACTTATGATGTTGAACATTTTCCGCTGCTTATTGAATGAAACTATGTTATTTTACAAATCTGTGTGACTGTGTAACTCATATAGAGTCGTTCTATATGACCATGAGCTGTGATCCTGGCCACGTCACACCCACGTGGACTGACACCAAGAGTGGGAATTTGGGGTGTGACAGACTGGTATCAGAGCCTTGGTTATAGGGAACTAGGTTTGCATCTAGTAAACTTAGACTATAGCCACTGCTCTACAGTAGACACTACACTTAGAAATTTCAAACTTATATTATTATTACCATTGTGAACTATTACTGACTGATTTGGGACTTACAGGATGTCTGATGACAATGAGGACCCGGGGCGTAATCCGGGGAAGCGACCTGCTGAGTATGAGCTGACGGAGAGAGTCGTAAGCGAGTTAGAGACATCATGTACCCAGATGATTTTGAGGAGGCAGAAAGGGCACGCATTGCCAAGCGCGCCAGGTCATGGACTTGGTACCCACGTACTGTGTGGGACTGGATCATCGACGAGAGAGTACCCCTCCTGCGAGAACGGATAGATGATAACCGAGCTCACCGACTACCATCACTCGAAATGTCACTCGAGCGGGCTTTCGCAGCTCATGTTGCTCGAACTACTCGTGAGGCCAGCAGGGCGCGTGAGCGTGATGAGGAGATCATGGCTCTTCGAAAGGAGAACCAACATCTCCGAGAGCAGTTAGATCACCTACGGGAGCATGTAGTGGAAGAAATAGCGGCACTTCGGAATCGGACAACACAATTAGAGGAACGGCAGGAAGAGGTAGTCGCCATGGTTCAGGGACATGGGGAGAGACTGGTTGCAGTAGAGGGCGTTGCGGGGGAGAACCAGGCAGTGCTTCAAAACGCCTGGGCTGATCAACTACTCATGGAACCAGAAGAGGAACCGGATCAAGGACCTCAATTCGAGGCTGTAAACCTCGAAGAAGAGGACTTTGATGAAGATCCAGACGAGGATCCTGACGAGGAGGACGACGATGGTCCTGCTGATAGTGGAGATTCACACTCCACGATTGTCTAGTTAGGATTTTTATTTTAGTATTCTACTTTTGTATCACTTAGCCAAGCGGGATGTGCTCGTGCAAATTTTGTAGCATCTCTTTTGGAAAATATTGTACACAAACTTACTAACATTAATGGAAAGATGCTTTACTTTTGTTGCTTATATATATCATTACTATGACTACTGTTAACATGCCATCTGACTTAACAATTGAATAACACTCTAACTCATGCTAACTAACTAACATTCTAACCTTTCCATATAGAAACATGTCCGGAAGAGGAAACCATGCCCTTCGACTCAAACGTAAGGCAGAAAAGGCACGAATCGACATGATGGTCGAACGCAAATTCAACAAGGTACTCGCGGAGTACGAGGCCAACCGTCACGCCAGCGAGACGAGTGGTACTAACAACGGTATTAACTCTTGCCTAACATGACTAACATAGTATAGACAGTCTAGACACTAACACGTTGCATTGAACCCCGACGCACAGGATCCCACGGGGGGCGACGAAGGGATGCTCGTTTAAGGCGTTCCTGAGCTGCGCACCCTCACAATTTCAGGTACTTACTGAAGGGAGCTGCTCGTTGCGTTGCTTGGGTCAGAGCTGGAGTTCGTTGGATAGAGATGAAGTCTCATAGCTGATGCTCGGATGAGAACCGGGTAAAATACGCCACGGGAACACTGGAGGGACCGGCCCTCACCTGGTGGAACACTCATGTCCAAACCCTTGGACTGGACACCGCAAACTCAATTCCGTGGGACAACTTCACCAGGATGCTCCACGAAGAATACTGTCCTCGGGATGAAATTAGGAAACTGGAGGAAGAGTTCTGGGTGCACAAGATGGTAGGATCAGAGATCGAGAAGTACTGTACTCGGTTTCATGAACTGTGCAAGCTGTGCCCGGCGATGGTGACGCCGGAGTACAAGAAGATTGAGCAATTTACCAGTGGATTGCCGGAACAAATCCAGAGCACGGTCACTGCTTCCGACCACTCTACTATCCAACCACTGATACGCTTGGCACACAAAGCTGACCGATCAGGCGGTAGCCCAAGGGAAACTGCCTAAAAGAGGTGAACACCTGAAGCCTCAAGAGCCCAAGCGAAAGTGGGAACCCAGCAATAACGTACTTTCTCACCTCAGCAACCGACCCAACATCGCCCAGCACCTGCCAAAGTTTTCACTGCCACCCAGCCAAACACTCAGAACAAAGGAGGATACCAGGGCAACAGCCCAAAATGTAACAACTGTAACTTCCATCACTTTGGCCCATGCAAGAGAGTCAAATGCACCAACTGTGGGAGAAACGGGCACATGGCCAAAGAATGCCGATCAAACCCCAACCCCAACCTCAAAAGGATAACACATTAAAGGGGTGCTTCACTTGCGGAAAGCCGGGCCACATGCGCCGAGATTGTCCGCAGAACAAGAATGCAGGTGGCAACCCGGCTAGGGGTCGGGCATTCGTGATCGGATCCGGTGAAGCTAAAGATGATCCGAACGTCGTTACCGGTACGTTTCATTTAAATAATGTCTATGCTAGTATATTATTTGATACCGGTGCCGATAGGAGTTTTATCTCTAGTGAATTTAGCAAACTGCTTGACATGACACCAACATCATTAGATTATAAGTATACCGTAGAGCTAGCGGATGGCAAACTGATCGAGACACAACACATCATCAAAGGATGCGTTCTAAACACTAGCAGATCATCAATTGGTGATTGATTTAATGCCGGTAACTCTTGGAAGCTTCGATGTGGTAATTGGAATGGAATGGCTATCTGCGAATCATGCCGAGATTGTTTGCAATGAAAAGATTGTGCGAATTACGTTGCCAAGTGGAAAGCAGATCTCAATCCAAGGAGAACGGCGGGGGATATCGTTAAATATTATGTCCTGCATGAAGGCGAACAAATATCTGAAGAAAGGATATACGGCTATCCTAGCCCTTATTACCGAACAACCAAAGAAGGAACGGAAGATCGAGGACATCGCTATTGTTCGTGATTATCCGGAAGTCTTTCCTGACGATCTACCGGGACTACCACCAGCACGACAAGTGGAGTTTCAGATAGATCTGACACCAGGAGCAGCACCAATAGCCAAGGCACCATACCGATTGGCTCCTACTGAAATGCAGGAATTATCTAATCAACTACAAGAGTTGTTAGATAAAGGATTCATCCGACCGAGTTTCTCACCTTGGGGAGCACCAGTCTTGTTTGTGAAGAAGAAGGACAGTTCATTCCGTATGTGCATAGACTACCGAGAACTGAACAGGTGACGATCAAGAATCGATACCCTCTACCTCGAATAGACGACCTGTTTGATCAGTTGCAAGGGTCAAGCTACTATTCAAAAATCGATTTAAGATCTGGTTACCATCAACTCAGAGTACAAGAAGGAGATATACCGAAGACAGCCTTCAGAACACGGTACGGACATTACGAATTTCTGGTCATGCCATTTGGACTGACTAACGCACCGGCCGTATTCATGGATCTCATGAATCGGGTGTGTAAACCGTATCTTGACAAGTTCGTAATCGTATTCATTGATGACATCCTGATCTATTCTAAGACTCGAGAAGAACATGCCGACCACTTGAGACGTGTTTTAGAACTACTGAAGAAGGAACAATTGTACGCGAAATTCTCCAAATGTGATTTCTGGATTCGCGAAGTTCAGTTCCTTGGACACGTAGTAAACGCGAAAGGGATACACGTAGACCCAACTAAGATTGCGGCAATCAAGAACTGGACTGCACCTAAGACTCCAACAGAGGTACGACAGTTCTTGGGATTGGCCGGGTACTACAGGCGGTTTATCGAGGGATTTTCGAAGATTGCGCAATCATTAACTTCCCTTACGCATAAAGACAAGAATTTTGAATGGGGAGAAAAACAAGAAGCTGCTTTTGACTTGTTGAAGCAGAAGTTGTGCAGTGCACCAATTCTATCACTACCAGACGGGTGCGAAGACTTTGTAGTCTACTGCGACGCATCGAAGCAAGGACTCGGTTGTGTACTGATGCAACGCGAGAAGGTCATAGCTTATGCGTCATGACAATTGAAAGTGCACGAGAAAAATTACACGACCCATGATCTGGAGTTAGGAGCCGTAGTATTTGCATTGAAGATCTGGAGACACTATCTGTACGGCACCAAGTGCACTATATTCACGGATCATAAGAGCCTGCAGCACATTTTCGACCAAAAGGAGCTAAACATGAGACAACGCAGATGGGTCGAGTTGATAGGTGATTATGACTGTGCAATCAAGTATCATCCTGGGAAAGCCAATGTAGTAGCCGATGCGTTAAGTAGAAAGGAAACAATCAAACGCGTACGAGCACTACAACTTACCATTCATTCTGAGCTACCTAATCAGATCCGAGTCGCACAACAAGAAGCTCTGAAAAAGGAAAACCTTATCCTCGAAGCTATGCGGGGTATGGATAAACAGATGAAACAGAAAGACGACGGAGCTTACTATCTGATGGACCGAATTTGGATTCCACGCTACGGGGGATTGAGAGAAGTAGTGATGGATGAAGCTCACAAGAGTCGATACTCGGTACATCCGGGTTCTGACAAGATGTACCACGACCTAAAGGCAACTTATTGGTGGCCTAATATGAAATCAGAAATCGCACCTATGTGAGTAAGTGTCTGACTTGCTCCAAAGTTAAGGTCGAATATCAGAAACCGTCAGGGTTACTCCAACAGCCAGAAATCCCAGTATGGAAATGGGAACAGATATCCATGGATTTTATCACCAAGCTGCCAAAGACAGCAAGTGGTTGTAATACCATCTGGGTTATCGTAGACCGACTCACGAAATCGGCACACTTCCTGCCGATTAAGGAAACTGATAAGTTGGAAAAGTTAACCCGAATCTACTTGAAGGAAATCGTATCCAGACACGGAGTCCCAATCTCTATTATATCTGACCGAGACAGCCGTTTCACGGCACATTTTTGGAAGTCCTTACACAAGGCACTTGGGACGACATTGGATATGAGCACTGCTTATCATCCACAGACGGATGGTCAGAGTGAACGAACCATCCAGACCTTGGAGGACATGCTTCGGGCATGCGTAATCGACTTCGGTAATAGTTGGGAGACTCACCTACCTTTGGTGGAGTTCTCATACAATAACAGCTATCACACCAGCATTGGATCTGCACCATTTGAAGCACAATACGGACGTAAGTGCAGATCACCGCTCTGTTGGGCAGAAGTTGGCGAAAGCCAACTGACCGGACCCGAACTTGTGCACGAGACAACGGAAAAGATCGTGCAAATACGTAACAGAATGGCAGCAGCTCGAGACCGACAGAAAAGCTACGCCGACAAAAGGCGCAAGCCTTTAGAATTCCAAGTGGGAGATCGGGTACTACTTAAAGTCTCGCCTTGGAAGGGAGTGATTCGATTCGGGAAGCGGGGAAAGTTAAACCCTCGTTACATCGGACCCTTCGAAATCACTAAACGGATAGGCCCGGTGGCCTACGAACTACAGCCACATGAATTGAGTAGTGTACACAACGTGTTTCACGTTTCAAATCTCAAGAAATGCTTATCAGACGAAACGCTTGCAATTCCTTTAGAGGAAATCCAGATTGATGAACAATTACACTTCGTTGAGGAACCGGTAGAAATCATGGACCGGGAAACCAAGAAGTTGAAGCTTAGTAAGATACCGATCGTGAAGGTACGATGGAACTCACGGCGAGGACCGGAATACACCTGGGAACGAGAGGATCAGATGAAAAAAAATACCCTCACTTATTCTCCTACCAGACTAACACCGGCAGCACAAACTGAATTTCGGGACGAAATTCCTATTAACTGGGGGATGATGTGACACCTCGGAAATTCCAGGTCAGCAATTCTTTATTTAAATAATAATATGTTTATTATTTCATACGTGGCACTAGAATAATTGTATTTAGTGTGACACGTGGCACAACAGCTAGAATACATCGATAATTCGAGGAATTATCGCACAACACTCGCACGTGTCTTATAACGAACGTTGGTGAACGGATCAAATCACAGTACACTTTCACTGCACATAGGTTCTAGGGAACCTAAGATATTGGGAACAATGACTAAATGTTGAGAAATGATGATCGTAATAGAAAAATACACGAAAATCGGTTCAAAACAAGAAAACTAGGCTTATTGGACTTCTCTGGGACCCATCACGGTACGCGATGGCCCAACGGGAGGAATTATAGCGATACGCGACAGGCATCGCGGGGGTTTGGTTCCCGAAATCCTTCGCGGTACGCGAAGATTATTTTAAACCTCCATCGCGGTACGCGACAGGTGCTAGTCGACAAATCTTTATAAAATCAAGACCACCATGCCTATTAACTCCACTCTTCATCATTTCTCCGATTGTACACGCCATATCTCGACCAAACTCGTCTGCAAACAGCTGATTTGACACTTGGGAAGCCATGGGAGACCTCCATTGAAGCTCCAAGCTTGGAGGTTTGAAGGTTGATGGCTTGAAGACCCATTGGAACTCAAAACCACCATTACAACCATCTCATTTCTGCAATCCAGAGAGTTTAGGGGGCTGTTCTTGTCGACATCTTGGCGTTCTTGAAGCATTAGAAGGTAGTTCTATACCCAAAACAACACTTCCTTCAACTTTACACTCACATGCATGACTTTAAACACACATGCAAGCACCCTTGATGCACATACACGAATTCTAGTTCTGGGTTTGATGATGTTTACATGATATTTGATGATCTAGGATGATTAGATGGTGTATCTTTACTATCCATGATGATGTTGTTATGATAGGATGGTCCTAGTAGTTAAAATGATGGTTTTAGCAACATGAATGTATGATCTAGGTGGTTTTACATGATTGTGGATATTGAAATGATGTTATGAGTGTTATTGATGATGATTTGCAAGATTAGAAATGGTTGAGTTGTCAATGTTTGGTCATTTGGTGAGTATTGCTAATTTTAGTAACTTTAATGTTACTAGTTATGTAGTTTGATGAAATAATCACATTTGTATGATTAGATCTATAAGTTATGTTTAAAATGATGTTTAGAGGTTACTATGATGGTGATTGAATGCATTGGAATGACTAAAATTGCTAATAGTATGATATTTAGGAATGTTACTAAATATAGTAACTTTATTTTACAATTTGGAGAATAGGAGCATGCTAGTCATAATGGTTTTGATTAAATACTTATTTAAGACTAATACGATGATGATATGATAAGATTGTATCTAGACTTAGTGACATATGCATATCTTGTAACTTTCTAATTATGGTAACTTTTATGCGCAAGACACGCTAAACCGACTATGTGCAACTATGTGCAATGTGATAACATGCTCATTTAGGATAAATATACATGATAGAATAATCAGATTATAATTTCTTACATGACATGCCTAAAATAGAAACTTTCCTGAAATAGAAACTCACTATGAATAGTAAGTTTCCTCACGAAAGCGATCATTGGTATCCGCACACTTCACACGACACTAAACCGCACGTTACACGCACATTTGATCCAAAACCGTCACCAACGGGTCGTTAGGTCAAACACGGTCAAACACGGTCAACTCGACCCACATAACAACTTGGAAGTTGTTAGACACGAACACGGTCCTGTGAGACCCACATATATGCAAACACAAACTTACAACACCTATGTGATATAGGTAACTACTAGCCGGCGAGCTACACCCGTTCTTGTAAGAACACGCACTTCTCAAACTCAGGTGAGTTTACGGCCCCACTTTTACTCTTTAACTGTTTTACTGAAACTTGGGGTGAGAATACAATGCAACTGTTTTAGATATATGACTGGTATGTTGTGAAAACCATTTTCGAGTGTAACTATTATCGCATAAAGCCCTCACTTATCCTTACCGTTAGTTGTGTATTCAAACGAGTCGTAATTACGTAGTACTACTGGGTTTGACTAACCCCACTCGGCACCAATGTTGACTGGAGGTCATAACGAGTGTAATTTCGATGGGAATGCGGGTTCAGCGATGACCTGCGGAGGCAAACGGAAACAGTCTAGTTTCGGTAAGATGAACTGACACACTCCACGGATCGTAGTATCCAACTAAACTTAACATACCCAGTATATGTCTGTTTACTATTTCTGTCTGTCTAAACCTGTGAACTCACCAACTTTTAGTTGACACTTTTCGCATGTATTCTCAGGTAACTAAAAAGGAGCACACGCTAGGATGCGCACAAGGAAGCGATAAGGAGTCTGGCTTGCATATAGACTCGTGTTCTAGGCTTTTGTGTGCATTTGATATATTTTGAAAATAGGTTTAACTATGTAGTGTCTGTTAAACAATTTACTTTCCGCTGCAAACTTATTTACTTATGATGTTGAACATTTTCCGCTGCTTATTGAATGAAACTATGTTATTTTACAAATCTGTGTGACTGTGTAACTCATATAGAGTCGTTCTATATGACCATGAGCTGTGATCCTGGCCACGTCACACCCACGTGGACTGACACCAAGAGTGGGAATTTGGGGGTGTGACTTTTTATACTTAAAAGGTTTTATAAATGAATTTAAAGGTTTAAGTTTAAAATAGTTTTTATAAAAGGTTTAGATAAAATGAGTATAAATGCTTATGATTTCCTGAGAAAAATCCACAATAATACCTGTATGAGATAATCCAACCAATATCCAAACTCAACAATCAACACATACACAAACACATAATCACATAACTAATTAGTCATATTCAATCACAGATAATCATAGTCAATAAGAGATAATCAAACCACATAACCATCAATCAATCTCAATATCCCATTCTCAAATAATATCTGTGACTATACATGGACGTTATGTAATTAACATAAGTTAAAAACATGATCCATGGAGTGGTAGATAACCACGTGGCTATACATGTATATCATAAAGATGGACTTTCACTTGTTAATTCAATTTCTTATTAGGAGTAGCAAATCATGAGACCTTAACTGTAAATCCCCATATATGTATAAATGATCTAAGATGGTAATCCTAGTCATATTCATATATATATATATATATCTGTGTGTGTGTGTGCGTATATCATACATGCATGATTGATTAAACACACCATATTAGTTTAAGTTATAAAAATTCAATTTAATTTCAAAGAGTTTACAATCACATCCTTCCCATCAATACTATCATTATGTAAACTTTCATAATTAATCTTAAGTTATAAAAGAAAGGTGGTTCTAATCCCTCATGCATGCATGGTCATATCCCCATATCTATACGCATGTTCATAATCCTAGCGTATTCCCGATCTCCTAATTCCAGCCGAGTTCATGTTTGACAGCCACACAGCCAGCGAACCTTTAGGTTCGTTTCCCCCATGGTTCGTGGCTAGTGTTCTATATGTCAACAGGTTCGGCTCTAATGTTAGGTTCGGTCAAGAAGGCTGTATGGCCAAGGTTCGCAGACACTAGGGTTCGGCAGCCCCTACACTGATTCGTGAACTCAAAAGGGTTCGTTGGTGGCTGCATGGGTTCGTCCAGGTTCGTGGCCTCCCCAAGGTTCGTTGAGTGTGGAAGGGTTCGCTAGGCATGAGGAGGTTCGCTACATGCATGGTTACATCATAGGTTCGCTGGTCTCATGCCTTGTTACCCAAGGTTCGGTCAAGGGTCTGGGTTCGGCAACTAGGGTCTTCAGGTCACGAACCTTATAGGTTCGCCCCATCCCTGCTCGTGAACACAGGTTCGGTCGCCCCTTCACCCACCGAAACAGCTCCCAATCATCATCATCCTCGAATCCTAAGTGTTTACAGGTTCATTTATGGCTTTTACAACTTGATACTCAACTGGTTTACACATATAAGACCCTAAATCGTTTACAAATGGTAGCTACATTCTACTAGGGTTTTCAAACTAAAACCGAAAAGTAATACTCAGATTTACCTCAATTCGTGGTTCAAACTCGAGATTTTCCTACACCTTCTTGTTCTCCTTGATTCCCCGGTCGTTTAGGCTCCGAGATCTCGTGATTTCGTCAAGAAACGAGCTCACAAAGCTAGAGAGAAGTTGGAGGTTTTGTAGGTGACGAAAATGGTATTTTAGAGAGAGAAGTGATCTTGTAAAATGAGAAACAAAGGAAATAGATGGGCTTTTATAGCCCGGTCAATCCCCGCGTGCCCGGGCTCGTTTTTATCGCGATAACACATAATATTTGCTGGTTTTTACATGTTAAACATATTTAAAGCATAAAGACATTTGAATAAATAAGTTTTATTTTCAATAAAATAGTTTTCAATGAAAATCGTTTAAATAAAATGTCTCCGTTTATTTTCATTAAATCAATTATTAAATTAATTTATTCGGTTTTGATTTAGGTCGTGATTCCTAATAAACGTTTTAAGTATTTATTTATTAATTTAATATCGTTAGATATTATTTAATTATCTTGTCGAAACGCGTTACTCGCGTACATATTCGCAAAGATCGTCACCTTTGCGAATCCGATGCTCGTATCGTATTTCGATTTGATTTAAGATTTATTGAATACCGTTTCACAATATTTTCCTAATAATTATATCCGTGTGAATCGTCACTCACGCAAATACATTATTAAGTTAATATTTCTGAATCAACATTCGTGTTTAAGTAATGTTCGTAACCTCACTTCGCGTAATTAATTCCCATTATTTATTAACTTTAATATTATTATTTCCCAAACCAAAACCCACTAAACCCTAGTCACTGAAACATCCCTGATAGACCGAAATATGCATATATATAGGGCATATGCAGAGGTAGATCGCAACCTCCCCTACACCGTCCCACCGCTATTTCGATAAACCATGACCATGTGTCCTTGACTACGTTTAGTAATCAGACCATAACAAACTCCCAGTTCCATCCCAATTCAACCCAATTCCATTCTTAAACCAATAATCCATAATCATCAATAATAGCACTGCGATAAATTCTATGGGTCTGTTTAGTTGAGTTACAACTAAACTTCCCAAGGTTTACGCGTATAATATGTCATAAACATGCATACCAGTTACAGTGATAATCATCAAATAATGTGTCAATATTAATAATTACAAAATCTCAGGTCGTAACAGTACAATCGTACGAATGTACGGACAACCTAAAGTACAGTGATGTTACAATCAAGGTAAACATTTTCAGGGTAATCAAATACTAAGAATCATATGTCATGGAAATCAAGGTAGTGGAATGAAATGCTTAATTATCACCAGGAACATTATATCATGTAGTTTAGTATTTGGTGGGACGGTGGCTGGGCGGGCGGTAAGTTCGACCCTACATATGCCCTATATATAAGCATACTGAACTGGATGGTATAGGTGGTTAATAGTGAGGTTAAGGTTGTCATTCATGTTATTCAAACTCATTTTATAAAACTATATGAACTCACCAACCATGTGTTGACTTTATTTTTGCATGACTTCTCAGGTGACGAAATGTCAACTGAAGAGTTATATCTTTGGACTAGGTTACAGATAGAGGACCTAGCTTTTTGGACCTGCATACTTTTGGACATTATTACACATTTATTTTGTATATCTTGTGCAGATACAAGATTGAAGATTTATGATGTGATAGTAGAACATGATGAACAACCTAGAACATCACTTCCAAAGGTTTGGAGATGATACTTTTGAGAAAATCCCAGATGTTTTGATCATGGGAAACCATCCAACCATTGTCAAATCTTTCAACCTGATAAAACTATCAAACTAGGGTTTGAAACTTTATTGCAAACGCTTTTAACCTGGATCAAAAATTTTCAAGCAAGGAGACACTTTTAACCATGACAATTTCAAACATTATGAACTTAGACCAAAAAACATAACTTGCAATCTCAACTATTATTATCTAGAAAGCACATACACAAAGTCTAGTAAAAAGTTAGTGAGGTCAAACAATAATTAAATCTATTGATGCATTGTACTTTCGGCTAGCTACTGGATGGAGATCAAATCCTTTATTGATTTGAGTAAGGTTAGTGATGTTTTAAAGTTGATACATTAGTTCTGTCAAAACAACAATTTACAACAATTTATAGAGTTATCAACTTATTTTGGATATTTATGGGCATAAATTTATCAAAAGAAAAATACAAGATCAAATGAGTGTGAAAAAAGACTCTCTGTAATTAGATTTAAATTTAAGAAGCGTTCAATTTGATTAAGTTTTAACACAGTTTTGACTTGTTAAAATAAAGTAAAACATTGGGACAAAATTCTAAATAAGGTTTAGAAGCATGAAATCATTGAATTTTATTGTGAAACCATGTATGTATATGTGGAGGCCACACAAATCTATGTCGAAGACATGTCATCAAGATAGGTTAATTATAAAAACAAATATGTCTACTTTTTGTTGATAACACGTCATCATGGAAAATGGCTTATGCCGATGACTTCATGACATTGAGAAAAGATTGACAAGTCACATTAGTTTTTGTACTGAATGTATGTAAAGTAGTACCGGGTATGGTACATGTAACCATGTTTACATAATCATTTTAAAAAATGTAAACAAGTATTCTTAAAATACAAGTAATATTATACTCATACTAAAGATAAAAATGTATGATGTTATGATATACCTTTTAAAATAATAAAATACATATTAAGTTATTTTTGTTTTAAAAAGGAGGTATGTGGAAATCTGTCACACCCCTAAAATCCCACATGCGGTCTCAGTCCGCATGGGTGTGACGTGGCCAGAATCACAGCTCTCTGTCATATAGAACGACTCTATATGTGTTTGAAAAGTATGTTTGTAACCATAGTATTAACTAAACTGATTAAATAAGTTGCAGCGGAATATCAAAAATATATAAGCAACAGAAATGATAAATTGTTCAAATGCAGCGGAATGTAAATGTCAGACACTACATAGTTTGTCAAATCGTAATAAAAATGGTTTGTTCAAAAAGACACGGTATGAATGCATGCAAATCCTGAGCTCGTATCCTTATGTGCATTCCTGATTCGTGCAAGCTAGCTAGTTACCTGAGAATACATGTTTAAGAAAAAGTGTCAACACATAGGTTGGTGAGTTCACAGGTTTTGATATATACATACACACACACACATATATATAAAATAAATGTTTGTCACGTGTCATGCTATTTATTATATGTTAGTTCCGAGCCCTAAGCTCCAAGTGTCAGTTGTGTCTACCGAACTAGACTTGTTAGCTCTTGCCTCCGCCATGTCTCGTAAAAACAATGGCGTGATGGGTCGAGATTACACGCGTCCCGAACTCTAGTTAGTATTGGTGACGCGAGGGGTTCGTCACACCTAATAGATCTATATAAACTCACATCGTTGTTTGAACATTAGCGGTAAGATTGCGCGAGGACTTTGTTACAATACAACACTTAATGTTTGTATAATAAACCAGCAGACACAAATGTTTGTACAAGTAATAATGTTTGACTCGATCAAGATGTATTCTCCCCAAATTTTGAAAGTTTGCAAAAAGTTTAAAGAGGGGCCGTAAACTCACCTTAGTGATCGTCGGTAAAGCGTAAGCTCCTGATTTCCTCTGCGAGTCGGTCACCGGCTACCTATATCGTATAGCTTATGTGAGTTCGTGTTTGTGACTGTGTTTCATGTTCGTGTTCGTGCTCATGTTTGTGTCCAACAACCCTCAGTTGTAATGTTTGTCCATGTTGGTCCATGCTTGACTGTGTTTGACCGTGTCAAGTCAACGACTCGTTGGTGAATCGTGTATCAGTTATAATTCGTGCAACATTCGTGATCGTGCACATAGTTCATAAAACACATAAATCACATCTATGGACAACTTACTATTTATAGTAAGTTTACATTTTTAGAAAGTTCACAACACGTTACATTTTAACGGTTCTAACATGTTCATTATTCCTACGTGATCATGTTAGCACATAGTACCTTGTCCCATGCGATCAATTAAGCACATAAACCATTTTTAATCATTAAAGTTTCCTAAAATGAAGAGTTTCCATATTTAGCATGATTAACATCAAGAATCACATAACTTTACACTCAATAATCTTATTGCATCATTCTAAGCCATTTATCACAAATAAATCAATACTTATGTTTCTACTTATTAAACTTGTCACATAAAGTTTCTATAAATAGAAATTCTTACTTAAAACCTTATTTAAATCAAACTAATCCATGACGCTTGTTAATAATTTCATTACTAACAATATCTCATCATTTTGAATGGCTATTTCACCCAAATCATTATTTAATAGTTTTACAAAATAAAGTTAATAAAAATAATAACTATGCCCAAATACTCAACAAATGATTATTTTAACATTTCTAATCCATTACTTATGCAAATATCACCATGATATATCACAAATCATCATCTAAAGTTACTTACATGACCATATTACACCAAATCATCAACTTGTAACATAAAAGTTTCTATTAATAGCAAGAACTCCAAATAACCATATATTGACCACATTAACCATCATGGACCTTGTAAATATCTACAAATGTCATCAATAATCATTTACCATAACCCAAAATCATCTAAAATGACTTAGATTATAAATGCATGCAACTAAAAATAGGCATTTCATGGATTCATGACCCAAATCTCATTTTATCAATAAGGCTCATCATAGATCTTCATAGATCATCAAAATCAGTCATAACAACATCAAAATCAAATCATATAGCTTCCAAATTTCGTGCATGTAAGGTTTGAACGTGTGCATGTGGGCGTATGACCTTGCATGTGTGTGTATGTGTGTTAGGTGTGTGTATTGGCCATAGAAACTACCTCACAAGGCTTGTGACACCAAGATGAGGCTCCTACAGTAACAAATGGGAGTGGGAAATGGCTAGTGATAAGCAAGATCAGCTGGTTGTAGTGGAAAGCAAGCTCCAATGTTCTTCCTTGATTCTCCAAAGCTCCACACTTCCAACAATGGCTTCCAAGAACAAGGGTGATTATGGAGTTGCAGGTGTGCTAGCAGGTGGTTTGGGGGAGGATAAGCCGAGAGGGTGGCGTCTGAGGTTGGGTATAATGATGAAAGTAGAGTAGGATATGTTTTTGTCTTGGTTTTATAAAGATTTGGCGTCTGGGTGTCCTCGCGTACTGCCAAGAGGGTCCCATAGGGGCTTGCCGTACCGTGGCGGATTTTGGGATTCAAATCCCCCGCCCATCCTTCGCGTACCGCAGAGACCCACTACGGGGTCCTTGGCGTACCGCGAAGGATCCCGGTTGAGTCGATTTCGACCAATTTCAATGGTTTGGTTCGTTTTTTCGACGTTTTCTCGATTATGGAGCATCTTTTGGCATTATTTGAACTATCTAGTTCAATGTTGAGCGTTTCGTGATGTTATTAGTGTTTGGTTACACGTTTTGTTAAATGTTCACCAACGTTCGTATTTCATTTGACACGTGTGTGCGTGTTGCGATAATTCACCGAATTATCGTGTTTGCGTCAGTGTTTGTACTATCGTGGCACGTGTCACACTAAATTAAACTAATTCTAGTGTCACGTATGCAAATATTAATTAAATAAATATTTAGTTAAAATATAAGCTGACCTGGAATTTGCGAGGTGCCACAAAATCATATGTTAATGAAAAAAGCCAAAAATAGTTTTACGCTCCAAATGTTTGTCACATATTGTGGTAAAATCATGGAAATGGAATGTAAATAAATTAAGAAATTATGGAAGTAGAATGTATATAAAGAAAAAATGGCTAAAAAAATTGAGCAACTTAAAAATAGATGATGAAAGATCAAAGATACATGGGCTAATTAAAATGAAACATTGATTTTATAACACATATATGTTTTCTCCAAACCTACAACATACTTTTCTTTTTTGATGCACTTGAACGACACTAGTCCTCCTTTGGTTTTCTTTCATGACTTGAGACTGTATGGGATTGATTTATAAATTGATTTAGTTAACAAACCAAGGCTTAAACATTGTTCTTGGATTGGTTTAATTAATAAAAGGAAGTAATGGAAACTCTTTTGATTAGGGTTTTGACATAGAGGTCACGTGGTACAAACACAAACAGTTGGGGACATCCACTATACTAGGTAAAAACTATTTGCTTATGAAGAACTAAACCAGAATCATTCTCAACGAGTCTATAAGGAGTGATCCCATTTTTTTCATTTGGTCCGGGTAGAAACCAAAAATCTTGAGTGACCGATTCGGCAAAACAACTCTAAAGATAAAGAAGAATCGTTAATTTCTTTATGCTTGTTCCAAGTTTGAAGTACCAATTGTACAAATACTAATCCATTGAACAATGGTTTTTTCATGTTGTTAAAGAGTTGAACAATGTATTCATACTTGTCAATACACTAGTACAAAACTCGGCTTTTGAAGTAGTGGAAATGCAGTTTTTAAAGCGGTTAACTTAAAATGGCTTCAAAAGATATATTTTCACCGAATGAAAACCGCTTTATAAGTTTATTTTCACTGCCTCAAAATTTTATGTTTCTACTAGTGATAGATGATGAACTATAAGCCGTTTCAGGACCATCAAGTATCTAAGGCAGAAAACCTAGGGTTACATTAATGTCAAGTGTCCGTGTGAAAGTGTGTCGTTGTGTGTACCCGCGATTAGAATCAACACAACAACAAAGAAGTTGTTGTGTATGTGATGTGTACGACCCTTCTTATATATGGGGTGAAGCCATGGTTTAGGGTCACCCGAAAATTAGGACCCCCACTTTAAAAAAGAATAATCACATATGCGTAATTAGGCTAATTTTTTTTATTCAGGAACAATAAAAGTAAGTTTTTACCATTTTCTTCTAATTCTACAAAGGCCTTGATTTTCTTTTCTAATGGAGTGCAAATAAAGTTTTAGAAAATCAAGTGTTATGGTTAATTTAATTAGTTGCCTCATATTTTAAAAAAAATCAAGTGTTGCCTCGGCTAAATAAAAGGAGTGAGCTTCGTTTGGTTCAGTTGTTTATATGATCATTTTCATAACCAAAACTGGTACTTTGGTTAATTTTAAATCCATATTCATAACTGTAACTAATTGTTCAATTAATCATTAATCGGTTAACTATCGGTTATGGGTCAGTTTTGGTTAATAATGAAATTGTTGAAAAAACTAGGGACTTATAATCTTGATAAACATAGAAACCTTATGAGAGGCCCCGAATCCCGGGAGTCCCCTCAGTTGGTAAACATCAAACCCATAGTCCTTAAAACATATTTACTTTATTACAGCAGCGGAATTTCAGGTGATTACATAAAACATATTTACATAAAACATTTGTTACGTCTCCTAAGAGACTCTTAAAATGATTTACTTCTCAATTATAATTGAGACTTAAAACATTCTTTACATTTTAAAACATTTCTTACTTGAAAACGTTCTTTGTCCTGAAAACATTCCTTCCTGATCATAATCAGGTTAAGATCACTTTCATATAATAACTTTAAAACCGGCAATACTTTACAACATGCACATCAGCCCAAAATGGTAAAACACTTAAAACAGGGCTATAAGAACTCACTTGATGTCTTACTATAGCAAGATCCCTCGTAAACTGGTACTAACAGTATACTCTGCATTGGTTTGCATTTAGTTAGCTATCTATACTTTAACTTACAGATTAAATCTTTCTGAACGTTCAATGTCAAAGACATTGCCTTGATAGTCGTCAAACCGATATTAGGTTGATGACACACTTGATTAATCAGAATAAATCTTGGATTAATCAAATAACTAATGTTGATGATTGTAATGCTATAACAGGTTCCTAGACAGATTAATGACTTAGGAATGATCAATCCTTGTTATTGATTAACCATATATCATGAAATATCACAACATAGCATTAGAATAGGTTTAACTACCATATTTAACATACTAGTTTGCGTGTTATCATTAACATCAGATAACCATTCCAATGAGTATGTTAATGGTTGTGATTAGTTTGAAACACCTGGATTTCACGTTGCATGTCAAGGATTAATCAAACTAATCACCTACAGTGTCATAATCTCATGGTTTAAACCATTATAACCATTGTTATGATTTCATGCAAACCGGGCATTACAACGGCTCAAAACAAGGATTTACCGATAACAATTCGAGTTTGTCATTTAAAATCAATCCTAGCCATCATCTAGGCAATAATCAACAACCCTAACTATATCATTACGTTCAGAAACAATATTTAATCAATCATTATCAATCTAGAAGGTTAAAATGAACCGTTACCTCTTCAAACAAAGTTTTGTGCGTAAAAAGACGATCCGGACTTGTATTAACGATCCTTGGTGCGATCTACTTGTTCAAGAGGCTTCAAAATTGAGCTTGGATGGCTTAGAAGATGATTTTTCGTGGGTATGGAGGCTGAATCGTCGAATAGAAGCAAAAAATGAGACTTCTAGATGAAAAACTGATTTTTTAAGCCCAATTTGCGTCCGGATGACGTCAGGCGCATCGCCCCACCCCAGACAGTGGTCTGGGTGTACCGCGCGGGTCTAAGGCGGCCAGATTTTGATCCTATCTTCGTTTCGCGATTCCGGGAGCATACGAACTCCGTTTTGAGCACGGTTTTCGCCTACGTTCACGATTTTTCGAGCTCTTTCCAGTGGTTATAATCTCAAGACCTAAAGAGTTCAAAATATTTGACCTCTAATCTATTGCTATATTCAATTCAGTGTATCTTGAAATCGAAGCCTCGTTTCACGATTTCGCTTACACTCATTCTCTTCATTTTCGAGTTGTGATTCTAACCTGAGAATTTTGAGTTGTCACACATATCATCGTGGATTTCAAGCACGTTCAAATGTGCTAAATTTTTCGGCTATTACAAATCTACCCTCCTTACAATAGGTTTCGTCCTCGAAACCTGTTACGTTTCAAACAAATGTGGGTAGAGTCGTTTCATCTCGTCTTCAGTCTCCCAGGTAACCTCTGATCCTTTTCGGTGTTTCCATTGAACCTTAACTAGTCTAATTATCTTGTGCCGTAATTGTTTTTCTTTCATGTCAACTATTGCAACTGGTTCTTCTATGTAGTTCAACCTTTCATCAACTTCAATATCATTTAAAGGCACATATGCTACATCATCTGCTAAGCATTTTCTCAGATGGGAAACGTGAAATGTCGGATGAATTCCACTCAGTTCATCTGGCAGATCTAATCGGTAGGCTACTTTACCGACTCGTGCTATTATTCGAAAAGGTCCAATAAATCTCGGACTCAGCTTTCCTCTTTTCCTGAATCGAATAACTCCTTTCCACGGTGAGACTTTTAACAGTACTTGATCACCTACTTCAAATTCTATTGGTCTCCGTCTTTTATCAGCATAGGACTTCTATCGGTCCTGTGCAGCTTTCATTCGCGCTTTAACTAGTTGAAGTTTTTCAGTCAAATCAATTACCGCAGCTTTGCTTCCCACTTCTTTCTGTCCTACTCCTCCCCAACACACAGGTGTCCTACAACGTCGTCCGTACAACGCCTCATATGGTCGCATGCCAATATTAACATGGTAGCTGTTGTTGTACGAGAACTCCACTAGTGGTAAGTGATCATCCCAACTACCACCAAAATCAATAATACAGGCTCTGAGCATATCCTCTAAAGTTTGGAAAGTCCTTTCAGACTGTCCATCTGTTTGAGGATGATATGCAGTGCTGATATTGAGTCTTGTGCCCATTGATTCATGAAACAGTTTCCAGAATCTTGAAACGAATCGCGTGTCGCGATCTGACACTATAGAAACTGGAACTCCATGTCTGGTAATTATTTCTTTCACAAATAACTCAGATAGTTTTTCTGACGCATAAGTCTCGCGTATAGGCAAGAAATGAGCACTTTTCGTTAACCGGTCTACAATCACCCAAATAGTATCATGACGTTTCGCTGTGAGAGGCAACTTAGTAATAAAATCCATGGTGATGTGTTCCCACTTCCATTCTGGGACTTCTAGAGGTTGCACATAACCATAGGGTTTCTGATGTTCAGCTTTTACTTGCGCACATGTCAAACACTTGTTTACGTACTGCATTACATTAAACTTCATACCTGGCCACCAGTAATCCTTTCGGAGGTCTTGATACATTTTCGTTGCACCAGGATGAATAGAGTAGCGTGACTTATGTGATTCGTCAAGAATCCTTGACCTAATGTCCCCGTTTCGTGGAACCCACATTCGACCAAATCGGATCTTAACACCAAATTCATTTTCTTCTAAATTCTTAACTTGACCAAAGATTCTTTCGAATCCAACATTTTCTTCCTTTAATCCTTCCTTCTGTGCATCCTTGAGTTCATTTAGAAAATCTGGTGTTATTACCAAACTGTAAGACTTAACTTGTATAGTAGAGTGTTCTGCCTTACGACTTAAAGCATCGGCCACCACATTTGCCTTTCCAGGGTGGTACAAGATCTCACAGTCATAATCCTTGAGTAGCTCAAGCCATCTTCTTTGTCTCATATTCAAATCTTTCTGCTCGAAGAAGTGTTTCAGGCTTTTATGATCTGTGTATATTGTACATTTGACTCCATATAGATAATGCCTCCAAATTTTTAAAGCAAATACCACAGCAGCCAATTCCAAATCATGTGTTGGATAATTAACCTCGTGGGTTTTCAATTGTCTTGATGCATACGCTATTACCTTTCCCCTTTGCATAAGTACTGTAACAACCGGTTTTTAATAAAGAAATGTATTGTGAATAGTCGTTAATTAAACGATTGTGGTTGTTGTGATTTGAAAATATGTAAGAATTACGTCATTAATGGCAAGAGCACATTTGGTCGTGCTTGAAATCCACGAGGATTTAGTAACTTTTGTTATTGGGGATTGATAGTATGTGAAAAATGATGAACGTGGGCGAAAACCGTGCGCGAAACGGAGTTACGGATTGTCCGGAATCGCGAAAAGAAATTAAAAATTAAAAAAATTGCTGAAAACTCCCTGGGGCGGTACGCCCCACGCCAAACGCTGGGTTGGGGCGGTACGCCCCACGTCATATGTCGGTTTTAAAGCATTTTTAAAGATCAGATCGCAATTTTTACGCAGCTATTCTCTTATCTTCGACCTGTTCTTGACTCCAGACGAAAACCTACCATTTCTAAGCCTAAAAACTCCATTTCAAAGGCTTCTAATCATCCAGATCGCGCATAGGATCGTGTTTTCAAGTCCCGATCGTTGTTTTAACCGTAGAAATCCGTCAGATCAGGTAATGATTTGTTTTATCCTACTAGTTTAATATTGTGTGGATTAAATCTAGTTTTGATTGTAATACTATGATTATGGGTATTGATTATTGCCTAGTTGATAACTAGGGATTGTTAGAAACGAAGAACTTGAGATTTTGACGGTGAAGTCTTCGTTTTGAAGCCGGGATAATGTCCGGTTATTATGAAACCCATATCATGGTATAATAACTAGCAGGATGGGTTGAATATGATTTTAAATAAATTATGGATTATAATCCATAGATTAAATGATGATTATGATGAATTGATGTTAAAATTATTAATAGTTATGATCAAAAAAATAAAAATTGAATAATAAAAGTGATTAAAGATCGTAACTAATATAATGAACATCAATTATTTGATACAATGCCTGGGGAGGCATGAAATACGAATAATTGTGATAATTGACTAAAACTTGCTAAATGTAGTAAGATAGAGTCAATTATGTGATAAATTGACTTTGAGGAAGTCAAATCAGTCAAGTGTGTTGAACTTGACTGTATGTGCTATATGTGTTGAAACTAGTTGTATATATGTATTTTGCAACTAGGTGGTGGTAGTGAAAATCAAACCACTAGTCATAGAGCAGGAAAGGAGCCTGCAGTTGCTAATCCCTTATCTGATTAAGGTAAGTAATCCCACAACTATGACATCACATAATAAATATTGAAATTGTTGTTGAATAAATTATATAATAAATATGGCATTGGTGATAGGGGAATGTTGAATAATAAAAGTTCAACAACCTATGATAAATCCAATACCTTGGTAAATAATAGTGTGGGACTTCTATGATGGAAGTACCGGTTGGGTGAACATCATAGTAATTTGATTGAATTATATATGACTCCACAATGGTGGATAGCCAGAGGTGCTGGCAATTGTCTAGATGGAAGTACCGGTGGGTGAACATCTTAGACTAAATAAATATGACTCCACAATGGTGGATAGCCAGAGGTGCTGGCAATTGTCTTAGATGGAAGTACCGGTGGGTGAACATCTTAAGACTTGAATTATATATGACTCCACAATGGTGGATAGCCAGAGGTGCTGGCAATTGTCTAGATGGAAGTACCGGTGGGTGAACATCTTAGACTAAATAAATATGACTCCACAATGGTGGATAGCCAGAGGTGCTGGCAATTGTCTTAGATGGAAGTACCGGTGGGTAAACATCTTAAGACTTGAATTATATATGACTCCACAATGGTGGATAGCCAGAGGTGCTGGCAATTGTCTTAGATGGAAGTACCGGTGGGTGAACATCTTAAGACTTGAATTATATATGACTCCACAATGGTGGATAGACAGAGGTGCTGTCAATTGTCTTAGATGGAAGTACCGGTGGGTGAACATCTTAAGACTTGAATTATATATGACTCCACAATGGTGGATAGACAGAGGTGCTGTCAATTGTCTTAGATGGAAGCACCGGTTGGTGAACATCTTAAGACTTGAATTATTTATGACTCCACAATGGTGGATAGTCAGAGGTGCTGGCAATTGGCTATGGTGGAAGCACAGGAATGTGAACCCCATAGTGTAATATTGATTAAACTATTGTGAGCAATAGTTGATGATTGGTAATGTGATATTTTATATTGTGAGAGTCAATTCAAATAGAAATGACTCAGTTGAATGTTGATTGTGAAAAATGTATTTTTACATTTTATTGTTGAGAAACCATTGGGGTTTACTTACTTAGTTCTTATGAACTAATGGGAATTATTGTGTGATGTTTGTAGGTCAAAAATGACGTACACGGCTGTAAGGATCGAGGTGGAGCAGGAATCGAACAAACAAACCTTGTTGCAAACGTTTGAAATTTTGGTTTAAACTTACTTATGTAAATAAGTATTGTAAAATGTGTGACACGTTTGCGTTTGCGTTAAACTTTGTTTAATATTATTAAATAAAGAGGGTCAGACAAGGTTTTAAAAATTGAAAAATTTGCTGGGACCAACTCAGATATTATTTTAAAATGTTGAATAGTAACCGGGGGTTACAAGTACACAACCCAAACCCAGATAAGACGCATCTGAGTATACCACCATGTCTTCATTACCATCCGGCAATGTTAAAATAGGAGCTTCGGTTAATCTCTTCTTTAGTTCTTCAAAATCTTGGACCTGAGTTGGACCCCAATCATACTTTACTTCTTTCCTCGTCAATTTTGTCAACGGTGTAGCAATTCTAGAGAAATCCTGAATAAATCTTCTGTAATAACCTGCTAAACCGAGAAAGCTACGTACTTCCGTTGGTGTTTTCGGAGGATTCCATTTCATTACTGCTTCTATTTTAGCTGGGTCCACCATTATGCCTTCTGGGCTAATAACATGACCTAAGAACTGCACTTCTCGTAACCAAAAGGCACATTTGGAGAACTTGGCATACAACTTTTCTCTTCTTAGCATTTCAAGTACTTCCCGAAGATGACACACATGATCACCTTCACTCTTTGAGTATATTAAGATGTCGTCAATGAACACAATCACTGATCGGTCTAGCATCGGTCTACACACCTGATTCATCAAATCCATAAACGCTGCAGGAGCATTAGTTAACCCAAATGACATTACAAGAAACTCATAATGGCCATAACGTGTGCGAAATGCTGTCTTTGGAATGTCTTGTTCCCTCACCTTTAGTTGATGATATCCTGACCTGAGATCAATTTTAGAGAACCAACTTGCCCCTTGCAATTGGTCGAATAAATCATCAATTCTTGGTAACGGATACTTGTTCTTTATCATGAGCTTATTCAACTCCCTATAATCAATGCACATTCTCATACTTCCGTCCTTTTTCTTTACAAACAACACTGGTGCACCCCAGGGTGACACACTTGGTCGTATAAAACCTTTGTCTAGAAGGTCTTGTAGTTGGGTCATTAATTCTTTCATCTCTGTTGGAGCCAGACGGTACGGTGCCTTGGCGACAGGTTGAGCTCCTAGCACAACATCAATTTGGAATTCGATTTCCCGATCAGGTGGAAGTCCTGGCAAATCCTCAGGAAATACATCAGGAAAGTTACACACCACGGGTACGTCTTCCAATTCTTTTACCTTAGATTCTTTATCGATAACATAGGCCAGATAAGCCCCACACCCTCACCCCATCAATTCACTTGCCTTAATCATTGAAATGATTTTAGGCACGTTGAACACTTTATCCCCGTAAACCGTTACTGAACTCCCATTAAGAGCCGTTAATAAAATCATATTTCGTCGACAAACAATGTTAGCCTCATATTTGGCCAACCAATCCATGCCCAAAACTACATCAAAACCTCCTAACGTAATCAGAAACAACTTAACAGGGAATCTATGACCTTCTATATCGATGTAACAATCATCCTCAATGGCTTCCGTTACTCTAGTCGATTTACCAAGAGCAGTTTCTATATTAAAGACATATTCTATCTTTTTAACATTTGCACACAGTCTATCACAAAAAGCAATAGCCACAAAGCTCATACTTGCACCAGAATCAAATAGCACTGAAGCAGGGATATCATTAATCAAGAATGTACCTGTCACCACATCAGGGTCTTTGGTTGCCTGATCCTTAGTCATAGTAAAGGCACGACTTTTGCCTTTTGCTTCTCCCCTCCCTTGCTACTTTCAGGTTTGGTAGATTCAGTAGTTATTGCCTTTGTTTAAAGCAATTCTTGCTCACGTGACCGAATCCACCACAATTGTAACACTTTGGCATATTCGGGCAATCATAAGAGAGATGTCCTGTCTTTCCACAACGGTAGCACAAAATAGTCCCCGTAAGACATTCTCCCCTATGTCTCTTTCCACACTTAGGGCATTTTTCAATTTCTTCCATTCTAAACCTTTTCATAGGGGGTCCGGATTTGTCATTTCTGTTTCTTTTAAATTTAGGTGACCACTTTTGCTTCGGTTCCTCCTTTGTTGGTTCAGCTTCAACAACATCATCCCAGACAATGCCGCTAATTTCTACGGCTGATTCAAAAGTTCTAGGAGCATGCGCCTTCACATGTGTTCGGACTTTAGGTGGTAATCCTTCCACATATAACTTCAATCTGCGTTCCTCCGTGTTTACCAAATGAGGAACCAGTCTTGACATTTCATTGAATTTTGAAGTGTATAGACGATGATTCATACGTCCAGCTTTCAATGTCAGAAATTCCCGCTCAGTTTTATCAATTTCATTCTTCGGACAAAAGTGTTTTATAACTAATTCCTTCAAGTCCCCCCATTTCAAACTCTCCACATCAGTAGTGGTCTTTGACTGTTTGATAGTGTTCCACCAATGTAGAGCTTCTTCAGTGAATGAATGAGCTGCAAATTTCACAACTTGGTCTTCCCGGCATTCACTGATAGCGATCACCGCCTCCATCGCCGAAACCCAGTGGCAGGTGGCCACGGCGTCCTTCTTACCATCAAAGGAGGGTGGACTGCATCCTTTGAAGGCCTTGTAATCACAACCCTTCCATTTCTCTGACATAGAATCACCGTTCTTAGTCCCGGTGATCACAACTTCATCTTCTTTGGTGCTCTCTTTAGTTCCTTCAGACTTGTCTTTCAAAGTATCCTTCAGTATTTTTGTAATCAAAGCTGGTAGCTTATCATCCAAAACTTTAGAGACCTCATCAGAAATAGCCTTCACTACGATAGGTTCTAGAGTAAACTCGTCTTCATCTTCCGGTTGCTCGTTGTGCTCGTAGTCGTCTTCGTTGACGGGTTCTTCATTCTCGATATGTGGTTCTTCAGGTTCCTGTGGTTTCTTACGTGGTCTACCCCTTTGTCCAGCCATTTAACTACCTACAGGATGCAACAATTGGAGAGTCAGTACAGGATCAGTTTAGCACGAATTAAGCTTTGTAAATCGTTAATGACGTTGATCAGGTGTTATTAACCATTTACCCAACTCATAGGCTCTAAACGTTTCCCATCCCGTCACCCCAACGTGCATGAATCTAACTAGCTTTCTAACCTTACACCTACGTCTTAACTCATACATAACATTCAGCTTGTGGCATCAAACTACCCTTGACTGGCATTCTTAGCATTCTGTCCCATTTTCAGTTTAAGTCCAGGCATTAGGAATGACCGGATCTCTCAAACTATGGCTCTGATACCAACTTGAGAGGCCCCGAATCCCGGGAGTCCCCTCAGTTGGTAAACATCAAACCCATAGTCCTTAAAACATATTTACTTTATTACAGCAGCGGAATTTCAGGTGATTACATAAAACATAGTACACATATTATACAAAGCCCACACTCTATGGTTCTATACATAGCCAATTTATGCCAGGGTAGTCTTCAATGTATGCCACGAGCCTTACTGTCATTCTTCTTCAATACCATTCTACCTGACATGCATGCTAAAACAAGTCAGCTTTCGCTGGTGAGTTCTAAGTTAACTTTTCTTAAAAATAAAATCTTTAATATACATAAAACATTAGCCTTCACTGCCAACCGAAGTCAACAGTCTCAATCATACTGAACATAAAACATTTCATATACATAACATACATGACATCATAACATCAATCATACAGTGCATAAATGTAGCCTGTCCTGTTGACCGAAGTCAACATGCTTGTACAAGACTTCTTAAACTATCAACTCGAAGTTGATAACTTATACATGCATAAGATTTCCTCAACTGGCGACACACATTCGGCAGGCCTGTTCTTTCACAGGACTTCTGCCTGTTCTTTCACAGGACTTCTGCCTGTTCTTTCACAGGACTTCTTAAACCATCAACCGAAATTGAAGGCTCATACCGGTACAAGACTTCTTGACATACATCATTCATACATAACATGATTTAAAGCGTTAAACCATCATAATCATAAACGGTCCTTCGCACCGTAGTGCTCAGGTTTTTTCCCAACCGCAGCCGGGACTTCAATATCACATTTCCTTCTCGACCTCGGTCGATGACTTTTAAAAAAATCGTTTCCTTCTCAACCTCGGTTGAGAATTCAAACATTTGTTACGTCTCCTAAGAGACTCTTAAAATGATTTACTTCTCAATTATAATTGAGACTTAAAACATTCTTTACATTTTAAAACATTTCTTACTTGAAAACGTTCTTTGTCCTGAAAACATTCCTTCCTGATCATAATCAGGTTAAGATCACTTTCATATAATAACTTTAAAACCGGCAATACTTTACAACATGCACATCAGCCCAAAATGGTAAAACACTTAAAACAGGGCTATAAGAACTCACTTGATGTCTTACTATAGCAAGATCCCTCGTAAACTGGTACTAACAGTATACTCTGCATTGGTTTGCATTTAGTTAGCTATCTATACTTTAACTTACAGATTAAATCTTTCTGAACGTTCAATGTCAAAGACATTGCCTTGATAGTCGTCAAACCGATATTAGGTTGATGACACACTAGATTAATCAGAATAAATCTTGGATTAATCAAATAACTAATGTTGTTGATTGTAATGCTATAACAGGTTCCTAGATAGATTAATGACTTAGGAATGATCAATCCTTGTTATTGATTAACCATATATCATGAAATATCACAACATAGCATTAGAATAGGTTTAACTACCATATTTAACATACTAGTTTGCGTGTTATCATTAACATCAGATAGCCATTCCAATGAGTATGTTAATGGTTGTGATTAGTTTGAAACACCTGGATTTCACGTTGCATGTCAAGGATTAATCAAACTAATCACCTACAGTGTCATAATCTCATGGTTTAAACCATTATAACCATTGTTATGATTTCATGCAAACCGGGCATTACAACGGCTCAAAACAAGGATTTACCCGATAACAATTCGAGTTTGTCATTTAAAATCAAGACGATCCGGACTTGTATTAACGATCCTTGGTGCGATCTACTTGTTCAAGAGGCTTCAAAATTGAGCTTGGATAGCTTAGAAGATGATTTTTCGTGGGTATGGAGGCTGAATCGTCGAATAGAAGCAAAAAATGAGACTTCTAGATGAAAAACTGACTTTTTAAGCCCAATTTGCGTCCGGATGACGTCAGGCGCATCGCCCCACCCCAGACAGTGGTCTGGGGCGTACCGCGCGGGTCTAAGGCGGCCAGATTTTGATCCTATCTTCGTTTCGCGATTCCGGGAGCATACGAACTCCATTTTGCGCACGGTTTTCGCCTACGTTCACGATTTTTCGAGCTCTTTCCAGTGGTTATAATCTCAAGACCTAAAGAGTTCAAAATATTTGACCTCTAATCTATTGCTATATTCAATTCAGTGTATCTTGAAATCGAAGCCTCGTTTCACGATTTCGCTCACACTCATTCTCTTTATTTTCGAGTTGTGATTCTAACCTGAGAATTTTGAGTTGTCACACATATCATCGTGGATTTCAAGCACGTTCAAATGTGCTAAATTTTTCGGCTGTTACACCTTAGTGAATATTTAAATTTTAGATGACTTATAGGTTGATGAATATACAAATCTAAGCAAATCTTTAAATTCTGATGAACCTAAAATTTTTTTGATGAAAATACAATATTGATGAACTTTCAAATACTAAAAATCAAAGAGACGAATCCACAAATATTTTCAAACAAAGTCAATAAATTAATATTAATAGGATCTCAAGTGTAAAGTCCGTTTGAGGCCTTTGTAATCGTTAAGCCGCCCCGGGTGTGTTAGGTGCATGAGTGCGTGTGGAAGTTTGTTAATTTGGTGTGTGCGTCTCTTAGTTGCACGAGTGTGTGTGAGAGAAAGTTTTAGTGTGTGATGGATGTGAAAGGAGTTTTTTTTTTTTTTGAACGGCTAAACTTCCTCTCAACCTAAATTACACCATAATTACATTTTTGTATGGGATTGAACCCATGACCTTCCATTCTAAGAGACAAGCCTCTACCAAGTGGGTTAGTCCCACGTTTGATGTGAAAGCAGTTAGTATGTGTGTCTGTGCATGTAGCCATGTACCATGTGTATGTGTGTATTATTTGTGTGCGAGTGGTTTGTGTAGTATTGTAAGTGTTATGTGCGCGCGCAAGAATGGGTAAGAATGTGTATGAGGCCATATGTAACGAGTAAAGCTCGTATCATTTTATGTATGCGTCACATTAGGGGTGTTCAAAAAAATCCGAATCCGAATTCGAAATATCCGAAAAAATCGGATATCCGGAAGTTCGGATATCCGGAAGTTCGGATATCCGAAACTTCGGATTCGGATACCTATTTTGAAAATTTTCGGATAGTTCGGATATCCGATATCCGAAACATATTTTTTTCGGATACTTTTTTTGAAAAATTTTTCGGATATCCGAAATATATATATTTTAAATTTTTTATTATTTTTTTCTGATTTCGAATATCCGAAATTTCGGATACGGATTCGGATATTGAAAGCCCCTATCCGAAATTTTCGGATATCCGAAAATGAACACCCCTAAGTCACATAACTAACTAACACCATCACTCTAATTTTATCATTCCACGTCAACGTTATATGTGTTATCATCAACCTCAACACGTGCTTCGTTTTAATCCTAACCTGTGTTTAATATTTTATTAGTTGATTTTTTATTATTTTTAATTAAAGATTGAATTAAAAATGACATGATAATTTAAAAATAAAATAAAAAACGTAATAAAATTAACAAAATTACATAATAAAATAAAAAACCGTAAAATAAAATCAGTACATATTATATTTTTTTCATTATCAGTTCCTTCATCTTCTCGGCCATCTCACGAGTACGATAGGTAGAGTCATGACCCATTGTTGCAAAAAATTTTGCTCGAATACGTTTCCAAAATTCATACTTGTTTGGCGTTCAAAAACATCGATGTAGGCACGGGCTAGTGCCACATCCTCAAAATCTGTCCATCGAGTGATGGTCGGTTTGGTTGTTTTTTAGGAACATCCTTTCTACTATGCTTTCGCTGTGATGTAGCTGATTGGGGGTCCGGTTGTGTTTTCAGTACCATTTTGGCGTCGGGTTCTGGTTGGGTTTCGGAATCGTTCTAGAACGTAGGTGATGGTTGGTTGAAAAACGGTTGTTGTGCGTACCCGTTTGCAAATGTTAGAAACATGTTCATATTGTTTGGGTTGTTTGTATCAGCCTGAGGACGGTTACAATTTATAAATGGATTAAAAAATAGATTGTTTGGGTTGTTTAGATCCATAGTGTATAGAAGATTTAAGTGGAGATTTGAGAGTTTGAAATTTTCGAAGAGTTTGAAATTTTTTGGAGAGAATATTTGTTGTTGAAGTTGAGTAGTTTTATAGATTAAAATTTGAATTGTTTAGACTAACAGTCGAACCCTTCATCCAACAGTAGCATTTTTTTTTAATTCAAGGCCAATGGTCATTACCTTGTGACCCCTCTCACTTCAGCAACCCTCATGCTTCTTTCACACCCATGTGTACGTAATAAGGAAACGACGTCATGAGGGAGTGACCTATGCCCCTTATGCCCACTCTACGTACCACTACAGATAGCTTGAGTCTGGGTGTGAAGATGGGTGTAAATAAATGGTATGCTTGTCTATGTGTACAAGTGTGTCGATGAACGTGTGTGTACTTGAGTCTATGGATTGGGTACAATCATGTGCACTTTGGGAATATAAAATCCAGTTAAAATTTATCAAATCAAGGAAATTACGAGTTGATAGTCACATGTTAAGCCTAAACTAAAGACTCAACTAAGTCTATGTACTAAGTTCTTGATTTGCATATTAAAGTATGATCCTCATTTAAACACCCAATTGCCATTTGCTCAAATTTTGTTTTAAGAAAATAACTTATTCTAACGTAGGTTAAAGAGACCGTCATTGTATACATATTTTTTACCAAAGGCATTACAATCTAGCTGTATCTTGGTGGTGAGATAAGGCTCAGGAACCAAATGATCTTAGATTCGAATCCCATAAAGGATTTTCTCAAAGTATTGAGTTTCCTCTAAAACACGTGACTTGATGTTATATATGATCAGGTGGTACTGCTGTTGGCACGATTACACTATAGTGATCCGTCAGTGATCCAAAAATTAGCCATTCAATATATAGGGTAAGGTTCCCCTAAAAAGTCTATTTTGCCTAAGAAGACTAAGAAGGATTTTAAAAACTCGAAAACCGACTCAAAGAAACCCCGATTGAACTCATTTTTGCGTCATTGGAACCGGCTTGTCGAACCCTAAAACCCAAACCTTAAATCATAAACAATAAACCCTAATACTAAAACCAAAACTTTAAAAACAAATCCTTAACATAAAGATACAACTTAAAAGCTAAAAACCAAGCCCTAAAACCTAAAATCTAAATCTAGATGTTAAAACGAAAACTTAAAATCTAATATTGTAGGGTTCGATGAGATGGTTCCAATGCCATCAAAATGAGTTCAATCGGAGTTCGTTTGGGTCGGTTTTGAAGATTTTAAAAATCCTTCTTAGCCTTCTTAGGCAAAATATACTTTTTATTTGATCTTTCCCCTATATATAGGGAGAGGATTCAAATGTTAACCCATGTTTATTGCGTTAACCGAATAACTACATCTTATTACTTTGAGGCCTCACACTAAAGTAATAGGTTTTTTCTTTTTTCTTTTTAATTAATGAAGGGCTCACTTACTTTGATAAAAAAAATAAGAAAAACATACACCTTTAGATTTACTTTAATGTGAGCCACAAAGTAATAAGATGTAGTTATTCGGTTATCGCAATAAGGAAGGGTTAACATTCGAATCATTCCCTATATATATGTGTGTGTGTGAGTTTTAGACGCCCCTTTTGATAACATGTTTATACATTTTGAGTTGACACACATGCTAGCTAGGATATGTTGATTGAACTCATTATGTGAATACGAGGACGATGAAGAATCTAGTTAACTCTTATATATCAACATACGTATTCCTTTTGTAGTGGATGTCATCAAAAGTTAAGTAGGGATAGTTAGGCATAATAGTAATAATAATAGGAATATCAGTAGCAATAGCAGTACTAGTAGCAGCAACAGAAGGAGTAATAGTAAAGATTAAAATAAGAAAAAATTGCAAAGATAAATAAAAAAGTGCAATTTTCTAAATATACAAGAATAAAGTGTTATTTTGCATAAAAAATTATAGTGGATTTTGGGTGTCAAACTATGCGCTATACAATAAAACACATTAACAACTAGTAGCTTATTTTATTCTTTATAAATTAACTACAAATCATTTTCCTATAAATATATATATTTTTAATACAAAAAAAATCTCACATCTCATTCTTTATATTTTTTTTATATTTTAATGAGATAAAACTTATTTATTTTTATCATTATTTTTTCTCATTCATTCATACATGATCACTCATAAAATATAATATGGGGTGCAAACAAACAAACAAACTTATATAGTATATTTCTACTATTCAGTAGGAGCTGAGAGGAAATGATGCACACAAACTTTACCCGTTTCTCAATTGAGATAGAGAGGATGTTCTGAAGGAGTCCCCGACTCAAAGTTTTCCCAACGCTTTTAACGTTATTATTATAAAATAAGTAAGATAACGTTAAAATTAGTCTAATTTTACTTTTGCTCTTAATGGCTCACACATATGTTTATGGGTGCTTAACTCTAAATATGATAGAATATTAAAGTTTCTTTTAAAAATATAAGGGGCTGTTTGGTATGAATGAATGTAATGAACGAGGGATTGGAATGAGTCATTACGTTGAAATGAAAAGAAACGTGTTTGGTTACCACATAGGATTGTAATGCACCATTTCACAAGGAATGTGATTCATTCATTTTTGATGATTTTCATTCCTTAGAGAATAGGTGTTTTTTTTTTCATTCCTTCTCTTGAAGGAAGAATCCAACCAATCATCCAACCCATGTCCAAAACCATTACCCGACCCGTGACCAAAACCATGACCCGACCCTTGACCTGACTCATGACCCGAACCATGGCGAGAACCATGATTCGAACCGTGACGCGAACCCTGACATGAACTATGACTAGACCCATGAATCATACCATGACGTGAGCAATGACCCGTACCATGACTCGAACCATGACGTGAACCATGACCCAATCCATGACTCAAACAATTACCTGACCCTTGACTCAAACAATGGCTCGATCAACCCATGAACCAAACCACGACCCGCCCCATGATTTGAACAATGATTAAAACCACGACTCACTCATAATTTGTATTATATTCCTTCATCTTGTTATGTCTACCAAACAACAAGAAGTAATAAATCATTTTATTACCAGATGTAACCAAACATGACAATGGAATGATAATGATCAATTTCTTTCCCACGTCCATTCCATTCTCCCGTCCATTCCACTCATTCATACCAAACAGAATGATAATGATCAATTTCTTTCCCACGTCCATTCCATTCCCCCGTCCATTCCACTCATTCATACCAAACAGACCCTCTCATTCATACCAAAGAGACCCTTTTAGGGTCTGTTTGGTATGAATGAATTGAATGGAATGGACGTGACAAAGAAATGAATCATTACTATTTCATTGTCCTATTTGGTTACCTCTAGTAATGACATGATTCATTACTTCTTCTTATTTGTTAGACATGAGAAGATGAAGAAATGTAATACAATTAATGGGTCGAGTCATGTTTTTAATCATTGTTCAAGTAGTGGGTCGTGTCTGGGTCGTGAAGATAACCATTTACTTTAGTTATTACGCAAACTTTTAGGTACTGAATTGTGTCAAGAATTTAGGATATCTTTAAGTGTTTCACTTCAAAAAAATATGTGATTTTGACCCTTTAACAACATTCAAACTTTTGTATGAAAAGTTTTATCTAAAATTATAGCAGAAACAAGGCTAAATGAATCACCTGATACAACTATTAGTTGTGTTACATGACATCTAAGCTAAATATCGATACCACACACTTAAAACATGATATAATATGATTATAAGACTTACATTATGATGATATATGTGTTAGCATGTTTGTCATGTGTGTATACGCTTAAACAATTTAAACGGTTAAAACTGGCAAGTTTACTTTTATGACATGATTTTGTGATAAAATGATAAACATATTATTTGGATGATATATCATTTTTTTAGTTTTAGAAATAAACTATTGAAACTTTATTTTGGCTTATCTATACCTACGATTAATAAATTTGCGCTTAGCATAACAGTTTACAGGTATAAGCAAGTTTTGCGCTTAGCATGACAATGGAAAGGTATTGGATCCATTTCTTTTAATCTATTTTTTTTTACTTCAAATAAATGTTAAAATGATTCTCAAATGTTTATAAAAGCCAAAATCCATTTACATTTTCACTACAAAACAAATACCCAATATCCGATGAATAAATTTGTGTTTAGCAAAACAGTTTACAGGTATAAGCAAGTTTTGATGAGCTTTATATATAAATTAGTAAACTGAATACTTACAATCTATTTTTTTACTTAAAATAAATGTTAAGATGATTCTCAAATGTTTATAAAAGCCAAAATCCATTTACATTTTCACTACAAAACAAATACTCAATATCCGATGAATAAATTTGCGATTAGCATAACAGTTTACACGTATAAGCAAGTTTTGATGAGCTTTATATATAAATTAGTAAACTGAATACTTTCAATCTATTTTTTACTTAAAATAAATGTTAAGATGATTCTCAAATGTTTATAAAAGCCAAAATCCATTTACATTTTCACTACAAAACAAATACTTAATATCCGATGAATAAATTTGCGATTAGCATAACAGTTTACAGGTATAAGCAAGTTTTGATGAGCTTTATATATAAATTAGTAAACTGAATACTTTCAATCTATTTTTTTTTTTACTTAAAATATATGTTAAAATGATTCTCAAATGTTTATAAAAGCCAAAATACATTTACATTTTCACTACAAAATAAATACTCAATATCCGATGAATAAATTTGCGTTTAGCATAACAGTTTACAGGTATAAGCAAGTTTTGATGAGCTTTATATGTAAATTAGTAAACTGAATACTTTCAATCTATTTTTTTACTTAAAATAAATGTTAAAATGGTTCTCAAATTTTTATAAAAGCCAAAATCCATTCCTTCCATTTACTACAAAACAAATGCTCGATATCCGATGAACCCATTAAGGCCCAATAATCCTTGTGAACATTTTGATCCAATAAGTTAGTAAAAATATTTTAGAACTAAATAACTAATCTCGTTAGTGCATTAAGATTTACTCCATTATCATATTAATTGGTTGTTACTATACTCTTATCAACCACACATTTTTTTAATTTTTTTGCTTTTTATATATAGTTGTTTACGTTAATAACTAACCATCACAATAACATTTTCATATGTTTTTAATTTTTTGTTTTATACCTCTACATTTATAGATAACAAAACATAGATATGAGTTACACATGTGTAGATTATATAATCTATATCATTTTTGTATATAGTGTTCGATGGGAGAATAGATATTTTATTTCCATCATTTTCTTTTTAAACATAAATTTTTTTTTTATGTTCGATATGAAATTTGTTAATTATAAAAGTATACATGAGTTTTTAAATAATTCTAACCATTCATTATTTCATAACTCATAAATATTTTCAGAACTCTGAAAAATTATATAATAACCACACATTTTTATTGTTTTGTAAAGGAAATGATATATTTTAAGTTTGAATTTTAATATTAATATCAATTATATTTTAATTGAGTTTATTTTTTAATGTTATTCGTTAGTTTGTTATAATCTCTACGTTTTTAGAATTTCTGTAAGTACGGGATTTGAGTTTGTTGGAAATAATCTTCATCTTCGTCCGCCGGTTAGTTTGCGAGTTACGGGTCATGGTTCAAGGGTTGTTCGTATGGATCCATGTGTTTGGTTATGCACGTTTTTAATAAATAAAGAAATAGTCAAGTTGTTCGATTCTTTTGGTGGTGTACGTTGGAATAGAGGGATTGAGTAGAATATTTCCTTTGATTATTCTATATACCCACGTTTGTTTCAGTTAGAGTTGTAGACTATTTAAAGCCATTTTCCCATATGAATAAATACGTATGAGATAGTTTTGAAAGTATTATTTTTCTGTACCTAATATTGTGTGTGTGTGTTTTTTGTAAGTGAATTTGGGGCCTATATCCAACATAGTTTTGTTTATATTAGTTTGAACAACAACGCATACAAAATAAAGCTTTAAAAAATATTAAATAATGGTATAAATTCTATCTGTTTTATAAATGTTAACGAGTTTCCAATTATCATAACCCTATATATGTGTCTATGCATATATGTGTAATATATGTATTGTATTGCGCTAAATATCTCTTTACTCCTTTCGATCATTATACTGTATATTTGAGATATTGTCAACGTTATTTTTTAAAGTTAAAAATTTTGTCTCTGAGTTTTATTTTATTTATTATTTTTCTACAAAACCCGTAAATATTCGATACACACACACGCTTTCATACGGGTTTAAGTTGCATGATGGTAGTAGTTTTATTTCTTTATTTAAATTACAATTTCATCAAAGTTTGACCCTTCAACAGTTCAACCTATTTAACTCATTTTCTTTTAGTTGTACTATTATATTATACACATTTCATATATGTTTTTTCTTTAATATTTGATGTAAAACGGGAGTAATGTAAGTATTAGGTGTTTTATTATTATTATTATTATTTTTTAAATTACGTTGTGGGTAACTGGGTAAGTGTGTTAGAAGATTGAATAAAGAGCAAAAACATACAAAATAAGCTAGGGTATTGATTTCTTCTGTAAGAACATGATTTATTATTATTTTACATGAGAAAAGGACTGGAATTTGGAAATAGGGTCATGTGTAGTAAACAAAGAATAATATTAGATTTATACAAAAATTGCTATTTATACCATTTAAAGCTAATGACACAAGTTTTTCATTTTTATTTTTTGACACACACAAGTCTTTTAATGATTCATTGTCTCCTAATGATTAAAACATAACCTTAAGTTTTGATTAAGAGGTAACACAATTAGCTTCTTGATTATTTAAACTTTAGGTTATCTTTTAAACATTAAAAAGTTATGATTTATTAATATGTAGTTTCTTAATAAACATTAAGAGGTTACCAAACAGTTGTTTACAATGTTTGTGATCAAATGAGTAGATTTTTTTCTTTTCAAAAGGTGTTGGTGGAAAAATTATTTACCGAAATGTGTGTTTTTCATTTATTTCTTTATTTTAAATTAATTTATTACATTTTTTTTATTTAATCAACATATTATCATAGTTGGTTGATTAAAAAATAGAAAAACGTTATAATATATAATTGATTGAATCACAAAAAATTATAATAAAATAGTTAAAAATAAAGAAATAAATAACAAAACACTCATTTTGATAAATATTTTTCAAATCACACATCTGATTGCATTCTATTGCGTGTTATGATATTCTACCTCTTAGGAGATCAAGGGTTCAACAGTTTGGGCACTTTCAAATCCTGTCATCCCTACCTATTACTGCTCCTTTGAGCAGTAACGAGGGATTTTTTGAGATCAACTCACATTGGACATATCATATAGAATCTTTCATTCTTATGGCCAAAAAGTTTCCCCTCATTTTTCTATTGAAAAAGAAAACGTCTATTTTCACTTAAAAAAACCAAAATTGATGACAAACGGGAACCATTAACTATTCGTTGACTGAGAATTCGTGAATGATTCTTGGATTTGAATCTCAAATTAATGAATAATCAAATATAAAAGGATTTTTGTGAGAATGATATAAAAGATTTTAGGTTCTTTATCAAATTAATCAATTATTAACATCGAGTGATTCTTACTTTTTATTTAAAACTTACGCAAACTATAGTTTAAAGGGTAAAAAAAGGATAAACCTACATTTTTTGACTTTTTTTTTGTGGGTAATTCAATTTCTACCTTTTTAAAATCGAATACATTTTAAATGTTTAATCATTTTTTTTTGAAAAGATTCCAGCATAAAATTGAGTATTTTATTATCTTTAATTTAAGTATAATATTGTTTTAGGTTTTTTCTTTATTTTTTTACGTTTTTGGTGATTTTTACGTTTTGATACATGATTATTGGTCCATAATTATTCGGTTCTTCCTTGATTATGGATGTTAATTGACAGTCCATTATTTTTATAAAATTTGGTCCATAATTTTTATATAACACAGTCCGTGATTATATGTGTTAAATAAAAGTTTGTAATTTTATATAACACGGTTCATGCTTTTATACGGATCAATGGATCATTATAGTATCGATCATATGACACGTGTCAAATCTTGATGGTTTTCATATATATAATATGACTGAGATCATATAATAACTCTCTCTTAAAGTGATATATAACTGTATAACTTTGTCAAGAATATTAATCCAAATCTTTGAGTTTTTTCGAACATCATCATAGTTACCTTTAAATGATTATGAATTTACTCATAAGCATAAAAAAAGAAAGTATTTTACATGTATTACAATGGCATTTGAAAAAAAAACATTATTTGAATTGATCTTGTTGACGTTATATGGGTTATAGCTTTAAGAGTGAATATCATATATACATATATAGGACATGTAAACTTTCCTAACTCCCTATTATTATACTAACCCAAATAACTCTGTTAATATCAAGCCAAATTTTAATTTTTAATGAACATAATTGTAACACATTTTAAACACCTTTTCTTTTATGTATGTGTAAATTCATCATCGTTTAAGAGTTAACATTGTTATAAATTTTTGGGTTACAATAATGCAACTGTATAAACCCAAAACTTACAGTAATGTTAACTATTAAACAGTGATAAATTTACACGTACATATAAAAGAATGTGTTTTACATGTGCTACAATGACATTTGAAAAAAAATCCAACATTTAGTTTAATATTGACAAAATTATTTAAGTTAGTTTATCCAGCAAAGTTAGCCTAGTAGTTAAGGCTTGACCATTTCTTCTTGAAAAACATGGTTCAAGTCTCACTGGTGACACTTTAATGAATACTAGGTGAGTGGAGCAATCTTTAGTTTAATATCAGGTTGTGAACCAATGAGGGGCAAGTGTTTACCTATTCAACAGGATTACCACGCATCAGGGGGTACGGTCTCATTTCACTGAAGATAGTATGACGGGACCATTTGCCGTTAAAAATTTTTAAGTTAGTATAACAAGATTGAATTACATTTTATTCTCAATCATATGTAAATGTATAAGTTGCATCATCATCTTGAAAAAAACATAATTCAAAACTTTAAACTAGGGTTCATGGAAAGCATTAATGGCAGCAAAAGAAAAGGCAACGCCACAGGTCAAGATTCTCTTAGTATTTATTGATGATCAGAAACATGCCACACATCTTTCTGCAGCACCCTCTTTACTCCATTTTAATTAATTCAACTACAATATGACCACAAAAATTATATTTCTTATAATATGCTCCGAATAAATAATCTGTTTTTGCCACTTTGAGATGATACCAACATTAAGGCATCATTTTAACTTTGAACCATATAATATAATATGTATTGGAAAATATTACCTTCTTTATAAAACAATGAATAATTATAAAGCAAATAAAAAAAAAAAGAAAAATAAATTGGTTCTATCATATGAAAGTCAAAAGGACATCTAGTTGATAGAATTTTTTTTACACACTCATATTTTGGTATTAAAGCAAAACATGTTAATTATATTGATTAGTGAACACACTATGAGTCTATTATCATATACTATATTATTTATGGTGAATAAAAGTAATTATTAATGTGTTTAATATTTACTAGATTTTTTAGTTAACTTAAAAACGTGTTGTAAATTGTAAGCACGTGTAAATCCAACTAGACATAAAGTAAACATAACATTAGAATTAGAAAATGTAATATATTCACTCGTAAGCATATTTATGTGACTATCTTTACGAAGAGAACATGTGGGAGAAAAATTAGATTTGTATAAAATGAATGTAATATATATTCTTTTAAATTTAATCGAACAAGAACACGAACATATTAACGTACATTAATTATGTGTTCATTTGTTAAGAAAATGACTATGTTCGTGTTTGGTTCGTGTTTGTTCGAGAAAATTAAATGAATTGTTCATTAACATAAATGAACACAAACGAACTTAAATAAACAAGCATAAATAACTGAACAAAACTGAACAAATATAAACGAACACAATTGAACAAACATAAACAAACACAAATAACAAGTATCTTAAAAATCAATTCCTCAACCATGCCTATGAGACATGAACGCCATACTACCATGAGCCTATAAAGAACATTCTTATTATTATATAATTTCTTTTTTTTAGCTGTGAAAACCCACTTAAGTGGTAAACCCCAAGTCCTCTCCCCCCCCCCCCCTCCAATACCCGGCTAACCGGAAGTAACATGTAAAGTGCAGTCGCAAGCAGCCGAGTCGGTGACTTACAAGGGAAATCGCCTTAGTTGGGAATTGAAATTGATTACATAGTTATTAAATTAGATAGTGAAATGAACATTAACGAACACAACTAAAGGAACATAACAGAACATTTTATAAACATAAATAAACGAATACTAGACTGTTCATGTTCATTCGTTTATTTAAGCGAACACAAAGTTTATGTCCATGTTTGTTCATTTATTAAATAAATGAGCATAAATAAATTTCTGACGAACTGTTCACGAGCTGTTCAGTTTGTTTGCAAGCCTGATTGGCCAAGTGTTAAACTTCACTTCTATCACTTTGAACTTGAGTTTGGAACCTTCCTTTATACATGATATCATTGTTTTAATTTCGTGCTTCTTGGTTACTTTATGTTCCTAAGTACCTATGTAGTGTTATCCCTTCAATCAAAAAAGACGGCTCAATCGTTTTTGGGGTCCTAAACAAAACAAAAAGTCAGTGCCCTTTACCAACGTTTACATTAAAAACACTTCTTTTGTTTGGGCTTAAGACAAACAATAATAAACTAGAAATTTATCGTTGGTGGAGTTCAATTTTTTGGTTTATATTCACATGTATAAAATATTTAGATTAAATTTAATTTTCTAGTTTTCTTAAATGTAAATTGTTTAATAAAATGTTCAGAACCAATTTTTTGTGAAAAATTTTTACATTGAATATTAGAATGATTTTATATGAACTTTTGTTAAATCTTTTATTCTCTTTAAAGCTCGAAAGCTTAAAAAAAAGCCCACGGATAAAAAAAAAAAACACACTACATATAAAAGTTTTTTGAAAAATTAGGTCATATATTTTGGGGCGCTCTAAGTCCTTGCTTGTGTTGTTTGACCCATTAGGCCGGCCATGCCTTCAATAACCGAATTGAAATAATTCAAGTGAGTAGTAACCGTAAACAAATCCTTTAAAACTCCTCATTTTTTTTGGACGGCATGAAATGAAGATACTTAAGATGAGATTTTAACTATCTTCCTAGATTTGACTTTTTTGGCATATATCCGAGCTCACCCGGCAAGTAGGGACCATACAACTAAATAAACCACTCGACCTTGGCTTAAATAATTTGTTTTTAACCCAAAACATCTAATAAAAAAATCAACTTTTAACAACATTGGTATGAAAACGTAATATAAGCAAAACATAAAATTGCTGAAATAAATTTATAATACTTCTGAAAACATAATATATTAATTAAATTATATAAAGAGGTAAATAATAATAATAATAATAATAATAATAATAACCTCACATAGAAAAAAATAATAATAAATAAAAACCTCTCGTTGGGAAGTCTAATTTTAACAACACTCGTATGAAAATATAAGCAAAAACATAAAATTGCTGAAATAAATTTATATTACGTACGATACATAAGAAAAATAATTTTGTATAAAGAGGTAAAAAAAACTCTGGGAATAGATGTAAATAACTAAATAATAATGTTTTCTTTTTTCATCTCAACCAGTCATTTTCAATGTCTTCCTCTCTTGTCATCCACATTAACTTTTAGCAACTGCTGTAAGAATTTAATTCACGATTTGAAACGACCATAGTATTGTGTATATATGCCAAAATTTACGCTGCTTCTTTCGTCTAAAACGAATCTGCATTTAATATCTATAACCAATTTCTTTTTTGAACTTAAATTATCGATTGGCTAGCATGTCTCCGAAAGAAGGCTCGTACATCAAACACATTACTTATATCTCACAAATACAAAAAAAAGAAACCTATCTTTGTGATCAAACTTATAGAGTTCAGAATTAAAACTTTAGATTTTAAAAAGTTGCAAGCTATATCCCTCATTTTCAATGTCATTAAATCATAAGGTCATTGGAACCAATTATTTTGGTAAAACACATCAAATGGTAAATAGCTTTGTTTTATATATTTTTAAACTTTTAATTTTTAGTTTGCTATCCATAATATTTAAACTATAAATCTTATTATTTATAGTTTGTATCTTGTAAAAAAATATAGTAATTTAAAACTAAAATATTTAAAATAACATTTTAATGTATGAATTACAATTATTATATTTAACTTGTGCTTTCTTTGAAGATAAGTTTATTTAGTAATTTTATATTCATATAAGTTGATTGTGTAATGCTTAGGATTGAGAATATTGATTTTTTTTAATAACATATCTTAATTTGCGTTTATAAACAAGTTTAAATATTTAATAAACAAATACAAACAAGACTTTTGTCTAGTTAATGTTTATAAATGATTCGTGAACTTACTTAATAATAAACGAACAAAACTAGTTCGTATCCGTTAATTTTGTTTAGAGCACTAAACTTAAGGTTCAAATTTATTCATATAAATGGCCAAATTCTCATACAGGTCCAAAGACTATCCAGAATGATCATCACACTAAAATCCTTCTCTATTCAAATTTCCTGTCATATCAAATCCACTTAAAACCTTAAATTATCACAGTGGTCACCTCACTATCGTGTCATTATCGCGATAATATTAATGACATCACACGAAAATCATAAAGATATGTCACGTGCAAAAATGTGTTACCAGTGTCACGTGACATCGGCATGAATCTTCTCCTGTGATTTATTATCAACGATATGGATGTGTAATGGTTGAGAATAACAGATGTGGCCATACTTTATTACAAAGGCATACAAAGCAATTAACATAGCGGACCTCCAAAATCAAAAATAATTTTGAGGTTTCGGGTCAGAAAAAAATGGGTCCTCTAAATTCTAATAACATTGATGTTTTATATTTTATATATATTTTTTTATATATAATATATTTAAAAATTTTCAATTTCACCCTCCTAAATGATCGGACCTGGAATGATCGCCCACTTCGCGTGTCCCCTGGGCTAGCCCTAACAATTAAACATATCGTATTTTTACCTAATTAAGTAATTACTCTTGAGTCACGCGATTTACTTCCTTCATGTCGTTGTCCCTAAGACTGGTACAGTGAGGGTGCCTAATAGTGGCGCTCACCATTTTTTTTATTTGGGTCTTGATGACCACAACCTTGAGTTAGTTTTTGTTTCAAGCATCAAACACTTGGATTATATAATAAATCACTATACCATGTATCCTACGGATTTAAGTGTTGCTTGATAGTCTCCTAATGATTATATTAAGAGACTATCTTTTAATCTATCGGGTGTTAGACTATATATAAACTTTTTAACGACATTTATGAATCGATTAACAAACCTCTTACTAGTTAAACTAAGGGTTGTTTGTCAGACACACAACCATCTCAGGAACAATTAAACATGGGCGGTCCTGAGATTTTTAGTGCCCCGGACGAGCTGGGATAAAAAGACCCATTTTTTATTGTAAATTTATGTTTTTTCAGTTTTATATTCTCAAATATAAATAAATATACATAATATATAAAAGATTTTTAAAATTTTTGTGCCCTTAAAAAATTAGGCTCTGGACGGAGGCCGGGTTGCCCTTCCCCAGGGCCTCCCTTGCAATTAAACTTTCAGAAACAATACCAATAACACATCAGAAATGAAGAAGTAATACAATTTTTTTAACAACAATATCTCACTCTTAAATACCATCCAATTATTTACCTAGAATAGTTTGAACCTATACTAATTACTTTGAATTTTCATTTGTCACAATGGACGAAGCTTCTTTAGGGGGTGTTCGGAGGGGGGGACTGCTCCCCCTCTTTTTTCGTTCATACTGTTAATTTTTCGGCCGAAAATGTTATTTTTAATAAAAATAGTGGTTTCATCTCATTGCTTCAAAAAATTAACGTGTATTTTAGCTGTCATAATTTTTCGCCCCGTTAGAAAGCTTTCAACCTCCAACACTGTTTGTCATAAAGTTTAATTTAAAGTTGATGATATGGATGAAGGACAAAGACAATAAGTGAGTTTCATGATTCTCACGTGAATGGAGTTATTATGGTAACATCCACGTACGTACTCTCAAATGTATCGTGACCGGTGAGAAAAAGAAACGGCTGTGAAACTATAATTCATTTTATCAAACTGTTTAAAGATGAATTAATAAATTTTAGCTATGGTTGCAAATTATAAATAACACGAAAAGCATAGTTGGTAAAAAAAAATATATCAGGTACTTAACTAAGCTATTGCTTGACGTAAAGCTCGAGGAAGGGTTGGATCATTTCGCTATGAATGGACAAAAATGAATAACTGTGAAAGTGACATGTGACAAAAGTAAGCGAGTGATAAATGAAAGGGTAACAAATTAATAACAAAATACATGTTGAAGGACAAGTTTAAACACAATATGAGGAATTCATTCATGAGAAATATAATGCATAGTGGATCTATATTAAAGGAACTAAAATTGACACCATTCAAATTCCAACAAATAGAGGTATATGACTATATGTATTAACAAACTAAAATACTTTTATGTCTTTTTTTAAAGTTTTTGTTTATTGTTATATTAGAACAATATAATTTATGTGTTATAAACAAAATCTTTGATAAATCATGCAAAAAAAAATTTTACATGTGAAAGCGAGTTTTTTTTTTGTTGTGTTTTTGCAAGAATTAAAAACCATGGTTAACATTTCTTAATTTTTGGAGGTTCCCAAAAAACCCAACAATATACATGTATATGTATTGTACTGATGTATCATAAAATCTACCGAATAAATAGTTATAGATAGAGGTATTGCGGCATGCTATCCTGTGAAAAAAAAAGTATCTTTGAAACATTATATAAGTAAAAGTAAATTCTATATGGTTTATATGCATTAAACATATGTACAAAAAATTATATATAAAAAACCTAAATATATAGTTAAACCCATATATGTTTTGCAGCATCTTAGAAGGCTTACATAAAACAACGAAACCATCAAAAAGATTGAGACGTATTAAAAGGAAAAAATATATATAACAAAGAGGTAAATAAATAAAACTAGGTTTATTCTCCCGCGCATTGCGGCGGTTTATCACAATACACTCTTGAGAACGGGTATTATATATCATTTGCAGAATCATAAGTTACATAATAAAATTAAATCTTTTATCACGAACTAAACCCTAACCTCCAAAGAAGTGGTGTATTGGTTAGAGTGGAGAAGAGACAACCTAAAGATCTCAAGTTCAATTCTTACTTAGAGTAAGTTTCCTTGGAGGTCACCGACCCGGTTGCCTGCGGTCGCGCTTTACCTATTCCTCTCAGTTAGTCGGGTATTTGGGGGACTCGGAGGTTTAATTAACGCGCAAGTAGGTTCCCATGGTAATCAAAACGTTATTACATGAATCAGATTCCTATGCATTACTATTTATTTTATTATGCATTGCTATATATATATATATATATATATTAAATTTACTTTTCAATATAATATCTATATATTTACTATTCTTTTTTCATACATTTTAATATATATAATAATAATGTGTGCCAATCACGAGCTATGTCTCTTCAAATAAGGCAAAGAAGACTATCACAAAGCTAGAACACTTTCAATAGTACTATGAACATAGCAAAACTTTTAGAAGTAAAAATTAAATAAATAAATAAATACCCTTGTATTGATTCGTAAATCATTTCATGAGAGGAGTATTTTTGAAGCCAATGTTTTAATAATCAGACCGGACATTAAATAAGATGTCTCACTGATCAGACCAGGCCGACCAGTTAAGACAGATTCAAGAACTGCACCAAAAAATTATAGAATTATAAAAACATTTATACAAACATAATTAATGTTTAAAAAACGTAAATATACATGCTTAAAAGTATAGCATTTAATTTTAATGTTTTATTTTTTGGAATATTTACGGGAAAAAAAGGGTCCAAACATCCTAATGTATTACTTTAATGAATTTGCTAGAATTAAAGATTAATAGTATCTAAATCTATAAAATGGACACTTTTTTCATAATGTTTAAGTTTATAAAAAAAAGATATGTAATTTATGTTTTGAGTCGGGTAAATATGTAATTATATTTTAAAAAGTGTCTGTGTGTGTATGAAATTAGTTAGGTTTTAAAATAAGAAGTTATATATAATTTAATCATATTAGGAAGGTTACATATGCAATCTAAGTTTTGAGTTGATTGCATATGTAATTAAGTATTAAAATAAGAAAATATATATGATTTAAGAAGGTATATATGTAGTTTAAGTTTTGAGTTAGATACATTTGTAATTAGATTTCAAAAAAAATATATATATATTCAGCCCTCCTTTTTAAGAAGTAGATTTATTGAATTGAAGTTTAGATTAAGTATATATATGTAACTGGACTATTACCCCGTGTATTACACGGATTTAATATAAAAAATATAAACCAGTTAATAATAATAATTTAGTAATTATACAACGATATTTTTATACAAAATGATTAATTTACGTATTAGTAAGTAATTTAAGTAATAAACAATAATTAAAATTTTAAAAACTAAACAATTTATACCCGAGTTTCTTGATTTGTAACAAGTGAAATTTTAAAAGTAACTGATATTGAAAATTTAACTTTTTCAATAAAAAACTAATTGTTGTAAAATTAAGATGGTAATGTATCATTTTTTTATTACTATAAAAATCTTTTTATTTGAAATCTCTGTTTTGTAGTTTATTTTCTTCTTTTTTTTAAAAAAAAAAATTTGTAATTTTTGAGAGAAACTTATTTATTAGATAAAAATTACTAAAAATAACAATTTAAAATCTTTTTTGTCATTCAAAATTTTGATTTTTAGAAAACTTTCATATTTTAGAAAAAAAATTTAAACTATTTGTTTAATACAAAAAATTTGATTTTATTTAAAAACTATTTTTAATATTACAAAAGTAAATAATACCATTAGTATTATAATTAGTTAATAGGAAAGATATTTTTGAATATATATATTTAATATGAAAGATATTTAAGTGATATCATAAAAAGATGACATTTGGTATTATTAATCTAAAATTTTGACAAGTGGCAAAATATATTTAATATATTTTTATTTATTATAGTATTAAGATTAAGATTAGTGAGTAGGGCTGTAAACCAACCGAACGTTCAGCGAACAGTTCGTGAACCGCTCGGCGGGAAGTTCTTTGTGTTCGTTCGTTTAATAAATGAACGAACACGAACAAGAAATTCCATTCGTTTAGTTAGATGAACGAACATGAACAGAAGTCGTGTTCGTTCATTTGTGTTCGTGAACGTTCGGTAACACGTTCATTTATGTTCGGTTAAGTTAATTTTTATATATATTAGTTAAATGTGTTGTATATTTTAAATTTTTAGTTTAATACTATAATATTTAAGTTATTTCCAGTTTAATACCATAATATTTAAAATATTTTCAGTTTAATACCATAATATTTAAGTTATTTTTAGTTTAATACCATAATATTTAAGTTATTTTTAGTTTAGTACCATAATATTTAAGTTATTTTTAGTTTAATACCATAATATTTAAGTTATTTTTAGTTTAATACTATAATATTTTAATTTATGTATTTATAAATGATTATTTTCAATGCTTGAGATTAAAAACGTTGATTTTTGTTGTTTAAACAATATGCGTTCGTTAGCATTCGTGAACCGTTTGTGAACAAGATAAATTCCTTAATGAACGAACACGAACAAGAATTTTCGTTCGGTTAGCGTTCGTGAACCGTTCGTGAATAAGTTAAAAGTTAAACGAACGAATACGAACAATGGCTCGTTCGTGTTCGTTCGGTTCGTTTACAGCCCTATTAGTGAGGTTTGAAAATAAGAAGATACAAGAAATTTCATCATACTAGGAAGGTTATATATGCGATGTAAGTTTTAAGTTGATTATATATTTATTAGGTTTTAAAATAAGATGATAGACATGATTTTATGTATATAGTTAGGTTTCAAAATAAGAAAATAGATATAATTCTACATATCCAGCAAAGATAACCTAGTGATTAAGGCTTGACCATTTCTTCTTGGAGATCAGGATTCAAGTCTCACTGATGACACTTTAATAGATAATAAGTGAGGGAAGGAATCTTGAGCTGAATCTCGATATCTGAACAAATGGGGGGTGAGGGTTTACCTATTTAATGGGATTCTCATGCATCAGGAGGTACGGTCTCACTGCAGGCGATTGAGGAATCGATCTTTGTTACCAATCGTAAGAATAACTGAAGGTAACACGACGGAATACTCTTCTGTTAAAAAAAGACATAATTCTACGAGAATTTTAAATAGAATACAAATTGAAGAGCCAAAGGGTTATATTTAATTTCTATTTGAATATAAGTTTACCGGTGTCTTTTCTCCAAACCTCATAAATGCAAATTTAAAGCTTCCAGCATGCTTTTGCATCAGTTTTCTTTGGCTTTGCTTTTGAGTAAATTATGCCCCCAACCTCCCTTTCTTTTGTTGGGTTGTTGAAATATTCAATGCTCTTCCCTACCCCTACCCCATCCCACCCCCCCCCCCCCCCTCCAAAATGTCCCCTCTCATTTATATATAAACATATATGCAAGTTATACTTATTTTGTTCATAAATATATCAGATTCCCATGGGCCTCACTCTTATACAATCCTTCTTTTTCTTATGTTACTTGGATAGCAACTTATCTCTCAAAATTAAATAATCTTGGTCAAGAAATTACTGATTTTGAAGGAGATATGTACGTATTTCGATACGTATGTGACGCCTAATATCGATCAAGAAACTAGCCACTGCAAGTGTTTTGTGTACGTACGTATAGGTATAACTAATCTTTATCAAGAACTTAGTGATCTAAGAGGGTTTTTGTGGCTCAGTATAACAATAATATGAGATGTTGGTGCGGTTCAATCAGAATGCAATGCTCTTTTTGTGTTTCAAGAGCCCCGTTTTTTGATTGAGCCGTGCCAATATCACGTATGACTTCTTTAACTACTGTATGCACACAACTCTTGTATCACACAAGTTTTAGTTATCTTTAACAAGTCAACTCAAGTAACGTTACTTATTTTTACGCATGTATAGTGTGCGTTTATGCTTATGTGTTTCGTGTTATGTTAGGTGTACCTTTATTCTATTTTAGTTTGGTTATTAAATGTTTACATAAGCTTCTAAACGTGTGTTACATATTATTGTTTGTTTGTATGTTTTTGTTTATGACAATACTACGTGTATTTGTGAAAAAAAGGTAAAACATATAGAAGGATGGATATATAGACATGTATGCATAGCAAATCATAATATAATAAACAAATAAATAAATAAATAATTGGTGGTATATCTTAGCTGGTGGGATTCTTTAAAAGCATCATATTTATTTTATTGGAGTAAGAGTAAGGTTTGTGTTCGTATCATCTTTCCCGTACCATACTAAGTGGTAATTTTACTAGACATGTTATTTGTTTATATATACTTATTGGTATATAGGTATTATAAATTTAAATATATTTATGTATATCTTTCTTTATATCATTGAATCACGTTCGAATGCATGCAGGTAGCAGGTTTGAAGCTTTTGCTTCTAAATTTTTTGTGTAATTTTCCTATAAATTAGTATCAAACTTCATGCTTATTTATTTAGTTTTTAATTTTTCATATATATTCATGAGGCTCATGTGGTTGGATTATGTTACTTTTAAAATAGTGATTTACGAGGATAAAAGTATCCCTTAATATATATATATATTGATATTTTCGGTCCTTTGTTTCATATTTGTGCAACATTAAAGGCCCGTATCTTTTCCCTTCTACAATCATTTTTCTTTTTTTTTTCCTTTATTGTATTTTTTACTTTTTCAAATAAATAGAATCCTTTATTTGGATTACAAATTGCTATTATATGGTAATTCCACTAATATTTTAAAGGGTAAAATATATATTATTTAACATTTACTACATATTTCATTGGAATAGAAGAAACCATAAATTAATTATTTAAAAAATTATTAAAAGTTGGTTTAGTTTTTAATTGTGAGCCTAATAAACGGATAAAATATTGCATGCCAGTATAAGACTCGTATGTTATTTTTTTAAGACTTAATTTTATTTTTTCAAAACATCTTGTTGGTAAATCAAAAAAATAAAACAAAATACGTAGTTTTATTAATTTGTTTTTTTTCCCTAAACATGCTGACAAAATCTTATGGAAAACAAAGTAAGATATGTTTGGTCTTGTAAGACATGTGCTAGGATAAATGTTTCGGGTAATAACTAACTATTTAAAAACATTAGAATATAACTGTTAAAAAAATTAATAAAGTACATTAGCAATTAAAAAAAATCGAGCCATCACAAGCCTTTACTTGATAATTACTAACTAGTGAGTGAAAAAAAAACCCTTCATCTCTATGGGATTTTCATATAATATATATACTTTTGCAAATCTCCACCGGTGTTTAATACTGTATATATATAGGGTTTAAAGGTTTTCTCTTTAAGATTTAGTTTTCATTGGATTCAATTCCTATATATATATATATATGTGTGTGTGTGTGTGTGTGTGAATTTAATCTTGTAAAAACCTTATTTTAGAAAAAGAAAATCTTTAAAGTGTATCTGAGCCGTTCAAATAAAGTTTAAGGATTCTCTCTATTACGACTACAATCTTATCTATCTATCTATTATAATAAACTAAAATATTTTTTCTTATGTGTCAATACCATGTTAATCTTCCTTTAAATATGCCATGTGTCAACTCCACATTTAATTTTAAAAAATTATTGACACATGTCAATTTATAATTAAAACAATAAAACAAATAGATCCTATTTTTATGCTAAAATTTAAATTACTCCAATCCTATTTTTATGGTGACAAATTTAAGTTGTAATTTTCTTTTAACATTTATTTGATAATTATTAAGATTATATATTAATACTATTTTGTTCAAAGGCAAAGGAATATTGCATAAATACAAACCTAACTTATGTATTAAAGTTATATTTTAAAAATATAACTAACGTTTTCAAATAAGACAATTTACTCACACATATCATTTGCAATGTAAATAAATAAAAGTCAAGGCTAATCATTGTCAAAAGATGGTTTGTTACTGAAACAACTAATCTTTTCACGGATAACTGTACATTGTATGTAAAGAAGTTTTAGAGATTTATAAATTGTATTTGTAATTATAAAATGTATTTATATACAATTGATTATGTAATTCATCATAAATATATTTTAACTGCGTCATTTGTTACTCAAACCCGTGTAATACTCGGGTTTATAAGGTTTAAGGATTTTCTCTTTTACAAATTCAATCTTATATTTTTGAAAAATAATATCATTTTTTCAAAAACAAAATTTTTAAAATTAAATTTTATTAAGTAAACTTCAAGGAAAAAATGTTTTAAAAAAATCATTTTTTTATTTTTTAAAGTATCAAATTATACACAAATGTATTCATATTTTATATTAATTTTTTTATAATTTCTAAATTTGCATCACTGATTATTTATCAATTTTGTGTAATACACATGTTAAACGTAGTAGTAGTAGTAATAATAATAATAATAATAATAATAATAATAATAATAATAATAATAATATAAATAATTGTAGCAATTAAAATCATACAATTACTTAATTAATTTTCTTTAATGAATGATTTATTTAGTGGTCAACGACAACCATCGAATTTATTTTTGTTAACAAAACTAGGCATTAGTTCTGGTTTTGGACAATAATTTGGTTGAAAATATCATGCATAATTTTCCCTTTTTATTCAACATTTTAATATCATATTTACTTTATTATTTTGATTTATGCTTACTATGGTTCATGTTTATTTATAGTATATTTTAAGACTGAAAACACTTTATTTAGTGTTTAGCTTATACGATTTAAAACATTATGCGTTTATATTTAGGTTCGTTTTCTTTAAAAGTAACGGGTTGTTTTTGTTTGACGTGAGTTTTGGACTGTATTATTTGTTAGCATTATTTTTTAATTTTTTTGCGTTTTAGTTCAAAGTTACAACTTTTATCTGACCTGAGTTTAGATTTTAAAATCATTTTTTATCATGTTTAATTTAGGGTTTATGTTCACTGGGAGACCCCTACCCCTTAGTACGATTCGAAAGGCCCTCAAAGATTAGGGTAGGCCCATCATTAGTTCATTACAACAGTATTGAACTCTAAAGGCATGGCCCAATGGCAAAACAACTAGACTCTAGCCTGCAATAGAGGTGGGCATAAAAAACCGGACTAGAGCCGGAACCGACAACCAGAACCGGTCATACCCGAACCGGTGGGTACAAACGGGTACGGTTTTCCAGACAAATTAGAACCGAAACCAGAACCGGAAAAACCGGAACTGGTTCCACCTATACCCGGCCAAATCCCGAACCGGAATAGTCACAAACATGTAAAGAGGCCCAAAACCAATCCAATGTACCTTGGTCCTTAAAAGAGGTAGGCAAAAAAGCGGAATTAGAACCAGTTATACCTAAATTGGTTGGTACATTTGGTTTCGATTTTTTAAAGATATCATAACCGAAACCGGCTCCACTTATACACGGCCATAAACAAACCGGAATTAGCCAAAAACCAATAAAACCCAGTCAAAAACCCAAACTAACCGAAACAAGTTCTGGTTCCAGTTAACATAATCAAGAACTGGTTACTTGTTTTAGGTTTAACATTTGGGTTAATCACAAGTTGTTTTGTTCACAGTAATTCAACTTCTAAAGAAGATGGAAGATTAGACTTACCCTACCCTTAGAACAATACACAAGCATAACTACTTTTACCGTCTTTATGAGACAACTTGATGGTTTAGCGATATACCTTACAATCTAAAGTTGTGTGTTCAAACACTATAGAGAGCAAATTACAATGTATTTGTCCAAATGATTGTTCAAAGAAGAAAAAAAACTATGTTTGCTAGCGTAATTTAGGCACCGTTCTCGAGTCGTTATGCTAGTTAAAAGAGGACTAAGCATAACACTTGCGCTTGTTTTCATCCATTAGGAGTGAAAATTGTAATCAAGCCAAGTCTAAACTCGAAAAGGCTCGAGCTAGGCTCGTTTGACTTACGAAAGGCTCATGCTCAAGCTCGGTCATTTTAAACTATTCATAAAACTTGAGTATTGTAACTAATTTTTTAAGTTTGGGCTCGGTTAAAAAAATTTTTATATGCCATAATATATATTATTTTGTTATTTTTAGTGTAACTAATAAATAATTACTGTTATTATGTGTATTAAACACATTAAATAAAAAATTATATATAGTAGGCTCGTTTTAGCTCGTGAGCTTACTCAGCTGAATAAATTAAGCTAAACTTCAAGCTTGTTTAATAATCAAGCACAAAAATAACTCGACCCTAGGCTCAAACTTGTTTATGGTTACCTCGCGAACCATCTTAACATGTTTATACTCAAACTGTCTCTAATTTAGGAGGGATGTTATGAACAATTTCCCAAATAAGTAATAAGCTTGGTTTCAACTTTTGAAACCATAAACGTGATTCGCGTTTATGAAAAAAAGTTTACTAACGGCACCGTTAACCAACCACATGACACTCTGAAGGACATGAGTCATCAGAACCCATATGTATTACAACTAAAACAGGAGCTTTGTTTCACATGAACTTGAGGCCTTCACCATTCAGTGACGGTTTCAGAATTTTATTTTACTGGGGTAAAAAATGAGGTTGTAAAAATAGGTATATGTAAAATGCGGGTCGTGTTAGTTGAAACCACAATATAAACATATCGGTCTGGCTAAAAAGCATGTCGCGTTAGTGGAAACCATAAAACAAACCTATCAAAAGTATTTTGAAAAATAATTGCTTAAATAATCAATTTCAAAGTTACATTAAACGTTATTATTCGTATAAAATTTATGAAAATAACACAGTTTTCATTGTTCGCTTCTAATTGTGCATTATTGTAATCAAGTTTGTGCCAACTGTAATTCGATTTGTGTCCCTTATAATAAGATTTGTGACCCATTTTGTTTCAAAATTAAGTAAAATTATTTAAAAACAATTCGTTTTAACATTCGATAATGTGTACCTATGGGGGCCTATCCCCTTACCAAACCCTTACCTCCGCCTCTGCGACCATCTTAATTAATTAGTACGTAGATCGAGCAAGAAAAAACTTTAGGTTGGGATGAAAAACTCGCATCATTCTGCCTTAGAATTTGACGATTGTGACCATGATTCTCATCCTTCTCAATAACACGTTTAACCTGGGTGACATGTGGTTTCCCATTGAAGTCATTTCTACAATAAAGCATTCACATGTAGATTAGAAAGAGGCGTAGCGTACCGAGGTTGATATAAGCAGGGGCGAAGGTTTTTAGCGACGGGAGGGGACGACTGCTCCCTCTTTTTTCGTCTGTAATGTTAATTTTCGGGCTCGAAGGGTTATTTTTTTTAAAAATGTTTGTCCCCCCCCCCACCCCCCCCACTTTAAAAAATTAAATTACTATCACTTTTTAAATAAAAAACCAAAAATTTTTATATTTGCTTTGTGCAAAAGATTAGTTTTAAAACTTACTCAAATATTACCTCTAAAAATACCCCAAGTCAAAATTCCAAATTTATTCCCCACCTTTTTCTCACCCAATTCCTGTAACCCAATTCTAACCCTACCTTCTTCTCTTTTCTCACCCTTTTTCTCAAACAATTCCTAGCAGCATCAGTAAGGCACGGCGCCAGGCAGCTACATCACGACAGTCGGCATCATCTTCATGTTGTTTTAGGGTTTAAAGGTAACTCAGCAAAATCCCAAATTCTTACACTATTTAGTTTTAGACTTTTGGGGTTTGAACTTTTAATGAATTCCTATGTAACCTTAGTGTTTAAACTTAGTTTTGGAGTTTGAATTTTTGATGCATTCCTATTTAACCTTAGTTTTGAAGACTTGCAGTATTTAACCTTAGTTTTGTAATTTGAACTTTCGATGGATTCCAATTTGGCTATTTATAAATTATAAAAGCCTATTTAACATTGATGTGCCATGCTCTTAACTTGTGATTTGTGAAAATATAATTCTTGGATGCTTAACCTTAGTGTTTATATTGGTAATTTGGTACATAATTTAAGAATTTTGGATTAACATATCATGGGCGTTGAGCTAAATTGTAATTCTACTTTTAGGGACTCACTTTTTTTGACGTATAATGATAATTATTGAATGTTTATATTTTTATTGTTTGACTTGAATTGACTCGAATCACTGACTAAGACTAACCGAGACATGTCGATCGATTAAATTTTTTTTTGTATAGTTCACGTAAATTTTGCCCCCCCCCCCCCCAAGTTAAACGTTTGAAACTCCGCCACTGGATATAAGCCTCTACAATCCTAAAACATTTTACATTAATCCAATTACATTATGTTGAGTTATTTATACCCTAAGCTATCCTAAAACATCTTAATCTTTTGCAATGTGATCATAAACTATCCTAATTATTTTTTGAATAAATTTAAAATCACGATTTCATCAACTTAAGTAAAAATACGTTATATTTAAAATTAAAAATAATGACAAAAAAAACACAAAAACTAACATAACTAAAAATAAAAAAATAAAAAAACCTAAAATTCACAAAACCAAACATGTTTTGCAGCTATTTGTGGTTTGTATTGTAAGACTAGTTACAAGTATGGTTTGAGAGTATAGTCATGTGGATGGAGAAACGTTCTCATGTCCTGATTTATTTGTTCATGTTAGATCGCCTCTCATTGTTTGGTGACATGGCCAACGTCGCATCTTTTCTTTTTAATTTGTTTATGGCTAATTTCATTTTTATGGGAGGCTCTGGGGAGGGGCAAACCCGACCTCCGTCCAGAGCCCATATATCGCAAGGGCACAAAAATTTTAAAAATCGTTTTTAAATTATATATATTTACTTATATCTCCATATGCAAAACCGAAAAAACACAAGTTTATAATTCACTAGAGACCTTTTTTTTTTCAGTACGTCCAGGACACTTGAATTCTCAGGGTCGCCCCCTATTCATTTCAATTTGTCTATTTTCATCTTTTTCTTCCTGTTTTATTGTTTTCAACAATGCAATCAACTTAATTTTGACATTGCTTGATAACTCAAACCCATTCTTTCTTTTGTGTGTCGGTCGTGTTGGTGTTGAGTCTCCATACATCTAAGGGACGCCAGAAAGTTGCTTTTAAAATCATCATTTGAGGTTGTGTAATTCTCCCACCATGCTTCTTGATGAGAAATATTTTTTTTTCTCGTAAAGATCTTGTAATCTTTCAATGTCTTATTTATTATATCTTCTTCTAAATGTGCACTAGCCAACAAAGTTTCTATGTATTTTTTAAAAATGCAAGTCAGTATCTTAAAATAAAATAAATAATAACTTAAAATAAAAGTAATAAATATAATAAATTCAAATAATAACTTAAAATATAATTAACAAAGTATACCGCTTGAATGTAAACTTTGTTGAAATGATACATCTTCGTATTCATCATGGTCCATTTTGAATTAGGTGACGCGTCATATTTCACTAAGCGCCTCATTAAAATGTTGAAATACTCACTTACAAAATGAAGTGTTTTTTTTTTTTTTTTTTATGTTGATCTCCTATTTTATGGTCTTTGGATATATGAATGATGATGTCTTATACTTAAATAGAATAAACTTGTAATTTTTTTCTTCATTGAAATCATAATCTTCTTCTAGAAATAAAAAGGGAACAAGTGGAACAGGGTTTCAAAATTGAAGATTTTGTTAGTTTTAATATTGTGGCATGTTGGATTGTGAAAATACGAAATTGACCCTGAAACTTGTATGGACAGGTACATCTAGGGTAGAGAATTTTAGTAGAATTAAGTTGGAATTAGTTAACTTGGACATGAAATTTGGGCTTAAAGATTTTCAGGCGAAGGGTCGCATCTTTCTTGGATCCAATTTAAATAAAGAAAATTGTGTAAAGTTTAGTATTATAGTATTTCGAGTAGGAGATTTTTTTAATGTAATTTTTTTCTTGAAATGATCATTCAATTATAGTGTTTAAAACATGGTTTGATTTTTTTACACCACTAAATAGAATCTTTATTTAAAAGACCAACATAGTATTTGTTTCGTTTTGGAATAATCAATCTTTCTTGTACAATTAGTTCTAATAGTAGTACACACTTTATATGTGTGTTTATATATATATATGTAGCGTTCGGTTTAAATACAAGGGGTTTTGGATGCGAATAGGGTCGGCGCAAGCATTTTATAGGCCCAAAGAGACTATAAAATTAGGCTCTCTTAATAATAAATATTTTTGTTTTCAATTCTAATAAATGTTGATAACACACTTAATATAAGACCAGCCACAATGGTAAAGCCGCCAGGCCAGCGGGCTCCTCCCACGCTGCGGGGTCCAGCGGGAACACCACCACCCTTGCCAGCGGTCCCCGCCCAAGCACCTCCCACGGCCCCTGCTCCCCGTTGACAATCCAAGCTTCTCATTGGTTGGTTCAAAGTGGTGGGCCCCAAATCACTTTAACGGCTAGAATTCAAAAAAAATAATAATAATAAAATCAATCTTTATATAAACATCTCATTTCAACCATTTTACACACTCATTTTCATTCAAACTCTCTTAATTTTTATACAATTTATTTTTTTATAAAAATGCCATCATCCTCTCCGATGTTCTCATCATCCTCTTCATCTGCTGATAGCGAGGGTATTAATCTTTTTATCTCGTCCTTGTCTACGATGGCTCAAGAAAACGCTTCTCAGATTCTTCGGCCTATAATTAGAAGAATTCAAATTAATCGAGACAGGGAAGCGGGGCATGATCTTTTAATGCGTCATTATTTTGGAAACGAACCGTTGTACAATGAGACGTTGTTCAAGAGGCGTTTCCGGATGCAACGACCTTTATTTGAACGTATCGTGAACGACCTGGAGGTTGCGGATACTTATTTTCAATTGAGATGGGATGCTCAAGGCAAGCGAGGATTTACACCTTTACAAAAGTATACGTCGGCTATTCGACAATTGGCATACGGGAGTACGACAGACATAATGGACGACTATTTACAGATGTCAGACAGCACTTCCAGAGAATGCCTTTATAATTTCTGTAAGAATATCCGTCGACTCTATGGTCCTAAATATTTGCGCAAACCAAATTATAATTATGTTATGAATTTGTATGAACACCATGAAAATTATCATGGGTTTCCCAGTATGCTTGGTAGTATTTATTATATGCACTGAGATTAGGAAAATTGTCCGGTTGAATGGAGAGGACAATTTATGAGAGGCGATCACGGATGCCCCTCGATTATTATTGAAGCAGTTGCTTCACAGGATTTATGGATTTGGCATGCCCGGTGCGAATAACGACCTAAACGTTCTAAACTCGTCCCCGTTACTCAATGATATGGAAAACGGTGTGTTTCCACAATCATCGTTTTTTGTAACGATAACGAGTATGCTTACTGTTACAATCTTGCTGACGGGATTTACCCAGAATGGCCAGTTTTTATGCAAACAATAACATGTCCAACAACCTTTAAACGAAAAAGGTTTCCAGTAGCTCAAGAGGGTGCAAGGAAGGATATTGAGCGGGCTTTTGGTGTTCTTAAAAAAAGATTTCATATTATAAAAAATCCGGCTAGAGCATGACATCCCAAAAAAATTAGATCCGTTATGTATGCCTGTATCATAATATACAATATGATACTTGAATGTGAGGGCAAGTCGATTAGCCCGTTTGTACCGGATGAAGACGAACCGCCATATCCTTTTGACATTGATGACCCGCGCAGAGATAACAAAATTTTGGCGTTGCGAAACAAAAGCATTCACGAGTCGGTAAAAGCCGATTTGGTCGAACATATCGAAAGGGTTCACACCGATATTGTTGTTCGTAGCATCTAAGGCGATTAGTATATTTTTAATATGTTTTTGTTTTTTTAATGTAATGTGTGTTTTTTTGTAAAATATTGAATTATTTTAAATTAGAGTAATGTTTTTTATTTATTTTTAATTGTTGATGATGTGGAATAGTGGGGAAGGGTTTTCAGTGGGGTGACTATTGTGGGTGTTAAAGGTTTTCAGTGGGGTGATGACGTGACAGGAAATTTCAGTGGGGAAGGGTTTTCAGTGGGGTGACCGCTGTGGATAGTCTAATATTATTTTGATAAAAACATAACAAATATTTAATTAGCTAATGGCAAACAGAAACAACAAATTGTATTGAACATAAATCAAAAAGTACAACTAAAAAAAGGATATCAACTAACTAACAATGGAAGATTTTAACAAAACATGTAGTAATAAACAATTTTAGAAGCCTATATGAAATAAATGTTCAAAAAATAAAATTAGCCTTTAATAAAGGTGAATAATTCAAAAATCAAATAAATCAATTGGTATTAAAATATCAAATTATTATATAGATTAAAAGGCAAAAAAAACTTGTGAGTGTAAAAAACTATTCATTTTTTACAAGTTGTAGAGCATACGGTACATCCTTCTAAGCCATTGCCTTCTTTTGATATGTGCTGCACACAAAGTCAAATTTTGAAGGCTCATTTAATTTTAATAATTACGTTTTAAACCCTGAAGTTTTTGTTCTTATTTTTAAAACGCCTATTACTTTTGTTAATTATTTTTAATATTCACAATCGTATATTGCGTCCATACTTTATCGAATAACAGTCACGTTTATATTAATTCGATCGTAATTACCTCACGAACGTTTTTATAAAATTCGAACCCAAAAGGACATAGAAATTTTGTGCGTCATTCGCGGGTTTAGAACGAGTCCGTACATTATCAAAATATTTCTATCATTTGCATCATTGTGAACGTAATTACTTAACAAACATTTGTAAAGATTTCGGACAAAAACGGTTACTAGAATTTAACGCGCTTTATTTAGGTAATAAAAAATCAGAACGTTAGAAATTTGCTCTCATTAAAATCGGCTTCGCTCGCAAAACCTATTGTATTTCAAGCATATATGGGTACAACTGTTTCATTAGATATAGATAATTGATAAGTATAATAATATTAATATAAACTAAATTTTAATGTTTTTAATCATTTACGTATAGGTTTGTGTTTCTTAACGTTAGAGTTTACAACTGGGTGCAGCGAGGGAATGACAACCGTTGCGACCGATTTTTTGGTCCTCGCAACTTTTATATGTTCTGAGTTTTGATATTTGAGATCGTATTTTTATTTTTATTCTGTTCAATACGAGGTTACCGGCGCCACATGTGAGGCAAACCCTTTGTAACTCTTTAAAAGAAGTTCTGGTTTGGAATCTTCCTTTTTCCCTATTTTCGGATTCATTTATAAGCTTTTAGGTTTTATCCAAATGTTTAGATATTTGGTCAAATATAATACGTTTTCATGCGGCTTGATATATTTGAATCAATATACATTTCGACACCGCCGCAACGCGCGGGTTAAAATACTAGTTAATAAATAAATAACAACAAAAATCAACAAAGTTAAGATATAGAAACACCTAGAAAATTCAATTGATGACTAAAGTAAAAAAATTTGAAAATATTATATTAATCAATATGAAGATGCAAAAAAAAAAAAGAGAATGTAAAAATCAAAAGCAATTTAAAAGTTCAATTTTTAAATAAGTGAAAAAATTGATAAATGTGTGATTAAACTTTTCCAAAATACTCAAAACTACCGCACCATAAAGTATAAAATTGTTGTATTTTTTTAACTCTGATTTTTTTCATTTTGAATCAATTCAACAAAAATCCAACATATATAAAAAATTAGCTGTTCAACAAAAAAAATATAGAATATTTTTTAAGAAACGGAGCCCTAAGACTTTGGGGCCCAATCCCTAGCTTTACTATCTAGGACTGTTGGGTCACCCCTAGATGTGAAGTATATGAAATTTATGTAACTTTATTTCACAGTTAATTGTGCATACGTGAAAAAAAAAATCAAACACCGAAACACGAGTAATCACACATTATTCATCTACATAATAATTTCATTTATCCATGATAATGCGCGCCCATGTGATTTAATCACGTAAAAACAATTTACATTTACGCAAGTAATAAAATCATGCAAAATTCATACACTTTTTACGCAAAAACTATTTTGTATTTTAAACTTTTATATAAGCATGTCTTTTTATCTCATTTTGTGAAGACGCCACTGGGCGCGGAAGTTCTTATCTTAAAGAATATATAGGAACCTCCTATATATGTATATGAATATTGTTATATATCTGTATCTGAAAACAAATTCGAAATATCTAAAAATTTGAAGCTAGAATATCCAAAATTTAAACCCGCAATATCCGAAATTTCAAATATCTAGAAATTCGGATTCGGGTGCCTATTTATAAAATAATTGAATATTTTGGATATCTGAACTATCAAACATAATTTTTTATTCAGTTAATTTTCAGATGTTTCTGAATAATTTTTTATATTTGAGATATATTTCGGATATCTAAAATATATTTTTTTAGTTTAAATTGTTTTCTATAATTATTAAATAATTAATGTTTTTTTTTTTCAAATTCGGATTTAATAAATCCGAAACCTAATCCAAAATTTTGGATAGGTTAGGATTTTGAAATTCATATCCAAAATTTTTGGATACCTGATTTTTCAACACCCCTAAAAAAATAAAACAAAATGCTTATAAACGTTTAGAATTATTTTCAACTGATGATATAACCCTAACTGTTAAGATTCATAAGTCGTCAGACATTTGTTTCACTTATAGTTAAAGGGATAATTTTACACAAATATAACAAACTTTTTCTAACTGTCCTAGTTAAGGCACTGGATTTTTTTTGTCTTATTTAGGTCATTCAACTTAGTATGTGTATTCAACTTAGCATATATGGGTGTTCTAATCCTATATAAATAACCTGAAGAGCGGGTTATTGCACTACTACAAAAACAGGCATCTACTACGGAATTTTGCTACGGAAAAATTTTGTCGCAACTTTGCTACGGATTAGCTATGAATTAGTTACGGTCATATTTTGTTACGATTTTGCTACGGATATTCCGTAGCAAACAAAAACCGTAGCAAAATTCGTAGCAAAATTGATAAAATAACTACTTAAAAAATAACTTAATAAAATCCGTAGCAAAATCCGTAGCAAAATTGAAAAATTAGGTACGTAAAAAATAATTTGAGAAAATCAGTAGCGAAAATTCGTAGCAAAGTTAAGAAAATAAATATAAAATAAAAACTTAATAATATCCGTGGCAAAATCTATAGCAAATTTGTTACGGAAAAATTTTGTCATAGCTTTTCTACCAATTAGCTACGGTAACATTTCACTGCGATTTAGCTAGGGATATCGGTAGCAAAATTCGTATCAAAATAAAAAAAAAAATAATTTAGAAAATTACTAAAATAGTATTGCAAAATTCGTAGCAAAATCAATAAAAAAAATTTAAATTTTTGTAACATCTTTGCCACGTATTAGCTACTAATTTGCTACGATCATATTCCACTACGATTTAGTTATGGATATTTCGTAGGAAACAAAAACCCTTGCAAAATCTGTAGCAAAATTGATAAAATATACATTTTAAAAAATAACATAATAAAATCTATAGCAAAATTAATAAAATGAATACTTAAAATATATATATTTTTTAAATCGGTAACAAAATCATAAAAATAAATATTGAAAAAATAACCAAAAATATCATTGCAAAATCCGTAGAAAGACCAATAAATAAATAATTATAGAAAAACAATTTAATAAAATTCATAACAAAGTTCATAGCAAAAATGAAATGTAAGCAATTAAATAATAATTAAAATATCTTCATATATTCTATAACAAATTTCTTAGCAATATCCGCAGCAAAAAGTAAAAACATACATTAGTAGATAACTAATAATATTTAATAAAATTAATAGGAAATCCATTGGAAAATCCTGAAACAAAAGATTTAAGCAAAGTTGAAAGTAATTTAGTGATTTAATTACGGTTTTAATTTCTATGTATTGATCTTCACATGCTAATCATCAATTAATATATATATATATATATATATATATAGGGGAAAGATCAAATAAAAAGTCCATTTTGCCTAAGAAGGCTAAAAATGATTTTTAAAACCTCGAAAACCGACCTAAACGAACTCCGATTGAACTCATTTCGATGGCGTTGGAATTGTCTTATCGAACCCTACAATATTAGCTTTTAAGTTTTAGTTTTAATAACAACTTTTAAAGTTTAGATTTTAGGGCTTGATTTTGGCTTTTTAAGTTTTATCTTTAGCTTTATGGTTTGTTTTTAAAGTTTTGGTTTTAATATTTGAATTTATTGTTTACAATTTAATGTTTGCATTTTAGTGTTCAACAAGACGGTTCCAATGATGTAAAAATGAATTCAATCGGAGTTTGTTTGGGTCGGATTTCGTGTTTTTGAAAATCATTCTTAGCCTTCTTAGGCAAAATAGACTTTTTAGGGGAACTTTTCCCTATATATATATATATATATATATTGTTCACTTCACAGGAAACATACAAGGATTATGTCAAGGAGAAAAATGAAGAGAATGATAACTTAGACCCAGAATTTGATATGGATTTGTGGTTACGAACCACAGGGGGGAGAAAGAAAGGTAGAGTGTATGGAAGTAGCAACAATACTGACCCATATGTCGTGATGGCGGGTGCATCAACAATGCCAAGTACCGATAGCTCATATCCACCAGGGAGATGTGATGAGGTATGTGTTCTCTTTTAGTAAAAAATCTGTGTGATTTTACGTGATAAAGAGTATAAATGGGTGATTTAAATATATTGAGTTATAATTATTTGTAGTGTCTTATAAAATGTTATATTGGGTGCATTAACTTACATTAGGTTATATTTAGTTGTAGGTTTAGAAACAGGGGATCAGATTGGGGAGGGTAGCATGTTAGGATAAAAGTGTCCTAAGCTAATTGTAATGTAAACCCTTTATCACCTTCTTGTTAGCCGAGAAGCAATGTTGGGACAGCAACACATACCACCTATCCCAACCCTTGGCAGCTTCAAAGACATGGCCCCAATTAGATAATTGGAAACCACAAACGCCTAGCCCATTAGGACTGTGGACACCCGCACCCATCCTCCCTTCAGTTTGCCAGTTAACCCAGCCCAAACCAGGTTGTCCAGCAGCCATGATCTGATCAGCATTGGTAGGGGTGCAAGACCGAGAAAAGCTGCACTCAACCAGATTCTTACCCTCATCCCAGCCCAAAAGCAGTAGCCCTGTAAAAGAATTACGGTTGTGTCTAAGGATGTAGGTGGTATACACAAGATAGAAGTCACACACAACCCATTTATGAAGCCCCAGTTGAGTCACAAGACTGATAAACCCAGCCCTACATCTCTTAATGCCAATAGCAGGCCAACCCAAATACGAAGCTCGCACTTCCTGAAAGGAAGTAGGAAGATGTAAATAATGATCAGAACCCTTAGCAGAAAGAGGGACCTGCATATCAGTACTGTGCAACCAGGCCAACCCATCACACAAAGGCCAATTAGAATGCCATCCCAGAGAAGTAGAAGGCTGTCCCATGTAATCAGTAGGCCAAACCGGCCAATCAGGTGGCCACGCAGCACCCCTTTGTTGCCAACTAGCCCCATTATCAACCCAAAGACTTAACCTATGAGGCACATGACACTCAGCCAAATCCTTAAACAACAAGGCAAACTAAAGATTAAGGTTTCATGTTTGGTGAAATAACGTAAAAACTTATGGGTTTACAGGGATGAAAAATAGAGGTACCCTGCTAAAATTAAGGTGTCATGTTTGGTGAAATAATGTAAAAACTTAAGCAAATATTAAACCTTACAAAATGTTAACATGAATCTGATTAAAACATGATGGAATATTGCCATTTATATAGTTGGAAGAGTTAGATCTCTGTGTAAGTATTAGGCTAAACAGGTCAGTGACTACACAATCTACACTTTGTTTTACTTCCAAGTTTGTTAAAAGTAAAAGGATTTAGTGTCTAACAAAGGGTTGGCTTTAACAAGACATTCAAATATTGTTTATCTTATTGTTTATATTTGCAAATTGTAATATGTGAGGTGAAAATAAATGTCAACATGCATACGTGTAATTTGTTAAAATGATTAAATAATGTATTTTATATTAATGTTATTAAAGGTGTTGTGCTAATATGTTAATTATAGGTGCAACGATTGAAAGAGCTGATTGAACAGGATAAAGTGGAGAAACAAGCTATGATGGAGAAAATTGAAGAAAATGCAAGGTTATATGCTGAAATGAACGAGAAACTTCAATTGTTGTTAAAAAACCAACAAAACCTTCCACCGCGTTAAGATATAAGTTTATGTTGATAAACGCTATAATGCGAATATTAAAGTTTTGTTTTGGATGGTTTGGATCTAAATTGTATGCTAAATTTGGATTAGTTGGCTATTTATTTTATTTGGTTTAGATATATATATTTGGGATCATTTGTATATATTTGTTGAATTTTAAATATATTGTTACAGGTAATAAATGAAAAATATTATAAAAAACGAAAATATTACAAATTTTCGTATAAAATCCGTAGCTAAATTCGTAGAGAAAACCTTTAAAATCCGTAGCTAAATTCGTAGCAAAAAACTAATGAAGCTCATCGGAAAATTCGAAGCTAAAATCCGTAGTAAAATTGGAAGCAAACATTGTAGAAAATTTTTGTAGCCAATTCATAGCAGAATCTATAGCAAATAATCGGCAGCAAAGTCGGTAATTAAAAATCCGTAGCAAAATTCCATAGCTAAAAATCCGTAGCTAAAAGTTTGTAGCGATAGCCGTAGCTAACATTTTCGTAGCAAAATCCGTATCTAAAGTAGCGACGTCTCCTTTTGTATCTAAAACGGTTGCAAAAATATTTTTCGTAGCAAAATTCATAGCAAATAAATTTTGCGACGAGACTTGTAGCTACGGACCAAATCCGTAACAAGTTCGTAGCAAAATGAGTGTTAGCTACGGATTTGACCGTAGCAAATACTTATTTTTGTAGTAGTGTTGCTAATTTTCTATATATTTAACTTATTTAATATGTTAAGCGGTGATATAATCATTTTATAAAACAAATAATAAATTAAAAATTATTTAAAATCCTCCACATTTACGTAATATATTTGAAAAAAAATCAAACAATGTGTGTCAATATTTAACGTTTGAAACTTAATTTTTTTCAAATATCATATGTGGGTAGGGCGATGAACGAATTTGGTGTTTGCGTATGGGGTTTACGTATGTGTGTTTGGAATTCAAAGGTTACTAAAAAGGTATGTTTGTTACAATGTTTAAAAATAGTAAAGTTGGGTATATATGTAATTAAAATTTCCAGTTGGGTATATACATGTGTAATTAAATTTTTAAGTTGGGTATATATGTAATTAGATCTTAAAAGAGGGGGATATATGTAATTATCTCTAATATATATATATAAACTTGTCCTTATTTTCACCTAAAGACAAAACACGATTCCCCAAAATCATACTTCAAAATAAAAATGTCAACATCGATATACTATCTAGATCATTTTTCGTTTTTGTAAGATTAATTGAAATCATTAAGGCCCTAAACAAAAAATATATAAACTTTTTTCAAAGATATCATTTATATTAAGGAATAAGGTTATTTGTAATGGATCGATAGAGATTTGACTGGTCTCACGCAAACGCTATATTTAGGTGTTACACAAGAGGTATGATGAAGACTTTATGGAGGCTTAATATACGTGTAATGGAAAGGCTTGATAGAGAGTAATTTTTATGTTTTTTATTGATTTAAGAAAGAAAAAAGATACATGACAAAGCCATGACAATAGGCACCTCATGATGGTCATGGCCCGGTCACGAGGAGTATGTAATCGGATGGTGGTGTGAGGAGCAACATGAGGGCTTCGCCCGTAACTCACTCATCATCTAATTATTCAATAATTCATGAAAAGTTTAAAAATTTGCTAAAAGCAACAGGATATCAATCGAGTTGGTTTTCTGAATATTATGGTCAAAAGATCGTATGATCCTATTATCATGATCAATATTGTCACCCTAACTTCAAACTATAATAAACAAACAAAGAAATATACGTGATATTATTCAACTTAATAATCATTAATAAATTAATAATATTCAAAACAACACTATGACATGTTCTTCTAATAAGCCAAAGGAGTAGGTTACTTAGAAGATGGAACTAATCAACGTATCATTTTCAATTGATTAAGGTCAAGTACAAAGTCCAGAATAAATTTAAATTTCATGAAATAAATTTCAAAATTGATGACAATTTATTATAAAAGCACGTCAAACAAATTTTCTTGTATATGTCTGATATTTTTAATGTTCTTTATGTATAAAATACGATTTATAAGCATCAAAGCTAAAGCTTGTGTCACATATTAAACTTTGGTTATATTTGACACAACACTTTCGATATAACGATTTAAGTCTAACACATGGTTAACTTAGCATGTTATTATCTTAAACACTAATATATGGACATGTTTAAAAAATGAATTTACAAAGACATTTTTAACACAATTTTGTAGAAACATCAATAATATGAATTAAACAAAACATTTAACACAATCCATTATAAAATTAAACAAATCATGTTGTTTGAATAAATGAATCATAATCATGTTTATCAATGCACAAATTTGTTTATATTCATGTCAAGTTATGCTATGTTATCAGGTCGACTATCAATTCTTAATTATGAATTCAAACATATAATAATGAAACAATTTCGATTCAATAGAAAGTCATAATGTAAACACTTTAATCACCACAAAAACCTACTAACAAAATATTATGAAACATATGCATATATTAAATTTTACAAATATGGAGGGGTTTTTAAAAATTGTCATATATTTACACAAAAAATGCCAAAACAAAATCAAGAGTCAACAAATATGATAAATAAAACTGGCAGCTTACAATCCCCTTCCCAATTTTCAATATTTTTCCCCAAGGAAAACTAGAATAGCAAATCAAAAACCATAGAGATGATGAGCCTTGAACAAGAACAACATGTTCTAATTCTCCTCAGGAATGCTTTGCAGCTTGGGCTTCCATGGCTGCTGATGACTACTATGAAGATGATCATCATCATAATCAGGCTCAAATCGATCTCTAGAATCGATTAAACGATCCAAGATTTGGTTCACAGGCATGTTATGAAGATCCTCCATCTTAAACAACAATTCCTCCAGCTTCTTCTTGCTCAACATGATCTTAACTTCTGTGTTCTTGCCATTATTGTTGTTTTTGTCAACAGTAATAGAGGGATTTGATCTGTTATTGATTGTTTCATCCTGCAAAAGGGTTTGTTTCTGTTGAAGATTGGGGTCAGAATAGTACACCCAATGATCATTTTCGTCTTCAGTTTCAGCCCAAACCATTCTTGATGATCGTGATCCTTTCAAACAAGAGTTACCCATCGCTAAAATCGAATCAGATTCGAACCGGTCGACGCAGGGTCCAACTCAGTAACGATGATGGGTTTAAACTCGCCTTGATCTTGAGGAGGGTTTTGAAGAATAAGATGGAAAATTAGAGAGATTGGTGGGATTGGCTTTTGGTGTATATATACACATAAGATAAGGGGGTGGGGGGAGGGGGTGGGTGGGCTGGGGGATGAGTTGTGCATTTGACAGGATCCAAGCTAACAAGCCACGGCTGGGTTTGCATGGCTTCGCTTAAAGATCCTTAAGCCGATTGGTATTATATTTACAATATATCTAGGAAAATCAACGCTATTGTTGTTGTTCTTATTATTATTAGAGTAAATTACAGTTTTGCCCAAGTGTTTTAAGTGTTTTAACTATTTCGGTCCAAAATAAAATCTTCTATCAATTCAGGGGCGGAATTGTTATAAGATTCTATTTTGTGCCAAAACTGATATAAAAGTTACGTTTTTGGCCTCTATCAATATTTTGTGCCAAAACCAATATAAAATCTTCTATCAATTCAGGGGCGGAATTGTTCTTATTATTAATAGTTACGTTTTTGGCCTCTAACAATAGTTAAATTTTGGGCCAAAACCGATATAATAGTTAAGTTTGGGAAGTCAAAACCAATAGTTGTCTAAACCACAGGGGCGGAATTGTTATAAGATTTTATTTTTGTACCAAAATACTTAAATCACTCAAACCATAAGGGCCAAAACAGTAATTTTCTATTATTATTATTATTATTATTTTATCAAAATAAATAATTGCATTTTGTATTTTTTATATAATAAACAAACAGTTTTTTTACCAAACTCACTTTCTTATACCTCTATTATCATGTCACTTTTTAAACCATTATTAACACATGTCGTTTTTTATTCTTTCAATCAATTATTTTTCATATTAAATATGGGACTAGCCTACTTGGTAGAGACTTTGCTTCTTAGAATGAGAGGTCATGGGTTCTAACCCATGCAATGGTGTAATTATTGTGGAGTAGTTTAGAATGAGATAACCTTTGTCATTCAAAAAAAATGATAATCATATTCTTTATTTAATTAAAAAAATTATAACTCTAATGACTGTGATATTATTTACCTTTTATGTACTATAAAATAGTTTTAATAAATTAAAAATCAAATATATTTTTTATTAAAAACACATATAAAAAAGTTTACAAAATTTGAAGTTTTTCTATAAATCATAATTTTTAAAAATAAGAAATATTTTAAATCAGTAATTTTAGAAAAAAATAAAAGTTATTTAAAATAATAACTTTTTTTTGAAAAAAACAATATTTTAAAACAAGTTTTTTACAAAATCTATTATAATAAAGGAAAACATTTTTGCTTATGTGTCAATACCACAATCAATCTTTCATTAAATTTGACATGTGTCAACCCTACATTCAATTTAAATAATTATTGACATGTGTCAATTTATAATTAAAAACAACAAAACAAGTAGATCATATTTTTATGTTAAATTAAACCAATCTTATTTTTTTGGTGACAAATTCAAGTTGTTATTCTTTTAACATTTATTTGATTACCATTAAAATTATATATTAATAATATTTTGTTCAAAATCAAAGAAATATTGCATAAATACAAACATAACTTATGTAGAAAAGTTATATTTTAATTAAAATATAACTAATAAGATTTATTTTTAAATTAATTTCACAACTATGTTAGGTTTTGTAAAAAAATATTTTTTTTTATTTATTTTTTCAGAATATATTCAGTGCATTATGTGTTTAAAATTTAAAATTCTTTAAATTTTAGTTGTACTACGTTTTTCAATTAATAATTCTTATTATTAATGTTTTATATTTTACTAATTTAATTAATTTATTTAATTTTTTCCTACAGTTTTAAATATAAACATCACTAATGACGTATAATATTAAACACTTCAAAATGCAATAAATCTTTATTTGAATTGTAGAAAATTTAATGTCGTGTTAGTAGCAGAAACTTTGATTTTGTTTATCAACCTTGACATCTCAAAAAATGATTGAATTATAAACATTCTATAATGGTTTAGATTGTCAAAGCAGATTTGTTATTTATGAATATTCTTCGTTACAATTCAATATTCTCATTTACGTTAATAGGTAGAAATGTTAACGTTTCTACCAACAAAGACAATGTTTTATTTATATTTAAATTGAGTGGTCAAAATTATCATAGCACGAGAAATTTTTTATCCAAACATGGTTCTACACCTAAATTCTCTAAATTATACATATATGATATTTAGAACAAAGTGGTAATTTACAATCCGTTTGTAGGTATGTATCCACCATTAAAATTAATTTATTTTTATATGTTTATATACTATTAAATACATTCCTATAACCACTTTTATCACTGTCTAATAAGAAAATTTTGTTAAATTTCAAATAAGACATTTACTCTCACATATCATTTGCAATATCAATAAACAAAAGTCAATACCAACTGTTATCAAAAACATGTTTGTTATTAAAACAACCTGTTTTTTTCATGAAAAAATGTATGTTGTTTTATACAGAGTCAAAAAGCAGGAGTGGTCTGAAACTTTTAATTTTTGATAAAAATGGTAATGTTACTAACACAATGTCCAATGTGTTGCATACAAAGAAGTTTTAAGGGATTTATAATTTGTATTTGTAATTATAAAATGTATTTGTATACAATAGATTGTGTAATTCATCATAAATATAATTTAGTTACGTCATTTTTTTTACTCAGACCCGTGTAATACTCAGGTTTATAACCTAGTATATATAATATAATAGTTTTCAACCTGTGTAACACACCTAATTTAACCTCGCTTAATAATATATTAATCCACCAATAATTGAGTGAGAACATGTCAAACAAGGCCACCTGTCTTTGTCGGTAACACTATATTAGGCAAGGCAACTCTAAAGCCAATAAGCCATCATGTAAAACTATAATAATAAATTTTATTTTAATTAATATTCACGTATCAGATTTAGGTTTGCCAACCAAGGTGTTCTTTGGCTCTACTATTACCAGAATACCAGAGAACACACATGTTGATCACCCATTATATAGTTGTTGCCTACCAATAATCCTTAGCTTAATTGGTTGAGTAGAGGTACCAAATGGCTTCAATATTAGGAAAGTCAGGGGTTCAAGTCCTGACATGAATAAAAATAGGAGTTTTATGCTGAGCTTGAGAGTTTTCTTTCACCTATGGTAGGTTTCCTCCTATTGTGTGTGGATATGATCGGGTGGGTCTATGACCCGTTAGTGATCCAAATTGCCGTTCAAAAAAATATATATAGTTGTTGCCTAAGCCCAACATGTTTTTCTGCACCAGCTTTTGCCGTTTTTTTTGAACCGTTAAACTTACTCTCTTCCTAACTACTCCAAACTAATTATATCATTGTATGAGATTGCATCTATAACTTCCTATTCGAATAGACAAAGTCTCTGTTAAGTAGACTAGTTTAGCTGCAACTAGAGATGCACAAAAAAACCAGTTAACCGAACTGGTACCTGTTTGTAACCGGTTATTCGTATCGGTTATAGATTTTTGAAAAAATCGGCGGTTTAGGACCGGTTTAAGGTTTTAGGAGACCAAACTGGTTAATAACCGGTTTTTCAAACCGGTTAACCGGTCCATCTTAGTAAAAAACTGGTTATTTTGTGCTTAACCGGTTTCGGTTATTATATTGGTTTCGGTTTTGAAGGTTGAAAAATCGGTTAGTAGACTTTGACCGGTTAACCGGTTGGTACACCTCTAGCTGCACCATCTTTTGATAAACTTCAGTTAGAGTGGACTAGCTTAAAGTTAAATGTTATTTTCTGTAAAATAACACGTCTAGCATGCTCAATTTGATGTGTTTCAAATTAAATTATTTTATATAAAGTTGTAATAATATTTGATACTTATTTTAATATTTTGTAAATACCGAGTGCTCTATATATAAAAGATTAGCCAAAATATTGCAAATTTCATAAATGTATATACATTATATATGTATAGATAAACGCTCAAGAAACATAAACCATCACATAAACAAACATTCTAGAAAACAAATAACTGTTAATTTTTGTAATTGTTAAATGACCAAACATTAAGAAACTTCTCACCAAACGGTTCATACAATGTTCGTTGAACATTTTTTGGTAAACAATTGTAGTATAAAAGATTTTGAACATTTTTGATTCATTTGCATTAAAAGTGGCAATTTTTACCCAAATCAAAGGAAATAAATTGGTTTGGTTAAACAATTGTAGTATAAAAGATTGAAATGAGTAACATTATAATATTAAATATGTTGAGATGTGTAACATTTAAACAAAATACGGGTTAAGATGGTAACCAAAAATCTATATAAATACAATAGATTCAAACATTTATGTAACAACCTAAAATTTAGCAACCTAATAATAAACGTGCGAACTTTCGGTAACCGTTTATGTCCAAAATTTATATAAACGTTCGTAAAGTAATTATGATCAAAAGGATGTAAACGATAAAAATATCTGGTAAGGTATGGACACGTTATAAAGCCTATTAATAACGTGTAAAAATTTCTGTGACCGTTTGGGTTCGAAATTTTTATGAACAATCCTGAAGTAATTACGATCACATTAATATAAGCCGGACCCTTATACGATAATGTATGAACAAGATATAAGCTCGTGAATATTAAAATATATTATTTTTGACCCTACTCCGTTTTCAACGAAACTTGGGTAGAAATGTAGAGAATAATTAGTAGATTTCAACGGCATATTCGAAAGTTTTTAAAACATCAGATGCAAAAAGTTATAAGTGAAAAACAAGATTTAAGCTAAATTAATTATAATAATATAATAATAATAATAATAAAATAATAATAAAATAATCAATTAAACATATGTCGAAATGTAAATACGTTGAACTTGACCATATATATATATATATATATATATATATATATATATATATATATATATATATTCTTTCTTAATGACGAAGGAAATTTACATCTATAAATAGATGTAGTTCGACGATCAAATATTCATTTCTTTTAAGTATCAAAACTCTGTCAAAATACCCTCCTAAAATCCTTGAGCGGGTACGGTAGTTACTAGAATTTCGTTCAAAGATTATTAAGCGAGCATTGGTACGAGCTACTTTGAGGTAACCACCTATTATACTCTTATTTTAAAATAATTATTTAATTAGTATGGTCGAGATATTGTTTGTTTAAAACCTCACTAATATTATGCGTGGAGGCTATTTTCAATATTTTTGTAAAACACGGAGTATGCAGAGATGCTGCCCAAATATTTTATAAAATTATATATTTATAAGACGAGGTTCTGTCCAATTTAAAACTCTAAAATAAAGTTTTATAAGCCGAAATACTGCCCAAATATTTTTAAGAAAACCGAAAAGCATAAGCCGTCATGCTGTCCAATTAAAGACTCGAGTCAATACCTGAAAATATAAAGATACGTTAAGTAATCCCATTAGGGTACTGATGTTATTAGGAAATTGGCGGTTACGTAAGATAAGAATTGAGGAGCCAAAATTGTACGATAGAAGCGTAGATCAGGTGAGTTCTATGAGCCATCTTTTACTGTTTTAACGTTTTAGGGCTGATGTGCATGCATGATAAATATCTTTGAAATGATTGTGAGTTCTTTGTAGCCCTATTTTAAATATTTTATCATTTTGGGCTGTTATGCATGCTATAAAGTTATTTTATGAAAATGATTGTTTTACCTGACTACGGTCTGATAAAAGAATATGTTAAAGTAAAGAATGTTTTCAGATAAAGAATGTTTTAAGTCTCAACTGCGGTTGAGAAAGAAATGATTTTTTTTAAAAGTCTGGACCGAGGTCGAGTAGGAAATGTGGTTTTGAAGTCCCGGCTGCGGTTGGGCAGAATTTGAGCACTGCAGTGCGGTAAAGTGTTTATGTTTATGATGGTTTAAATGAGTTAAACCATGTTATGTATGAATGAAGTATGTAACGAAGTCTTGTACCGGTATGAGCTACCAACTTCGGTTGGTAGTCATAGAGTCCTGTGAAAGAACAGGCCTGTCGACTGCGGGTCGTCAGTGTCATAGAGTCCTGTGAAAGAACAGGCCTGTCGACTGTGGGTCGTCAGTGTCATAGAGACTTGTGCTGCACAAGCAGGCTGACTTCAGTCAGCAGTTCAGGCTAAAGTTTTGCACAGTATGATTAATGCATGATGATGAGTAGGTTATGTATGGGATTATGTTATGATGATATGTGTGTTAAAGGCTGTTGACTTCGGTTAACAGCAAAGGCTAAGGTCTTATGTATTGTATGAGTGATGTAACGAGAATATGTATGTAGACGAAATGAATTATGTTCAAGTATGATTGAGATTGTTGACCTCGGTCAACAGTGAACGCCAATGTTATATATGTGCAGTAAAGATTTTATGAAAACTTACTTAGAACTCACCAGCATAAAGCTGACTTGTTTTACATGCATGTCAGGTTGAATGGTAAAGAGAGAGATTAGCTGAGGGCTCGTGGCATAGGTTGAAGATTACCCTGGCATAATATGGCATAAACTGGTTTTGTATAAAACTATAAAGTGTGGGCTATGTTCAACGTTTGTATAATTTGTGTATCATATTTCATGTAATCACCCGAAATTCCGCTGTTTTAGTAATGTAAATTGGGTTTTAAAAAGTATGGGTTTGATGTTGCCAACTGAGGGGACTCCCGGGATTCGGGGCCTCTCAATTTAAAAATGATTAATAACATATTTAATGTGAAATTCACTAAAAGTTATTCTAATGGACTATTTGTTTACTTATAACACATCTGAACTTAAACTAAATTCATAATGGACTAATTTTGCTTAAAACTCATTCTGACCCGCACTCATTTCGGCTCGTTACCCAACCCGCACATTTTGTCAGGCATAATTTGCATCCCTAGTTGTTAGTAAACGGTTATTAGTTACATATATGTTAAAAATGTGTATATACAGATTTTGAATTCGGTCTGGTGAGTGTAGATAGGATAGGGCTTTATTTTACATTAATTTTATATCAAGACGTCAATAACAGGAAGCATGTTAGAGCAATATCTTTTATAATTTTATGAAATGATGGTCCTACTTGTAAAAAGTTTATAACATGTTACATAACCAACTCAGTAATGAATAAAATATATATCAATTAAAGCGTAGATAAAATTTAACATGTAACAATGATATATCAGAAGTATACAAAACTTTATATTTTTAAATTTATATTATCAAACTCTTTAGGTGTCACTTTCTCTCATTTGATCCATTGGTATTTTTTTTTAAAATGGAGAAGTTTGAAGAATATTATGTTTATAGTTTCATTTTCTCTGATGTTTTACATTGAATAAAATTATTTTTGATGGCTTGGTATGATAACATCCAAGACGGGATTTCAACCGTCTACTTGAATTTGACACTTTGGGCGTATGTCCGAGCACACCCTAAGAGTAACCCTATAACAAGGTAAACCTCATGATCTTGAATCATCAAATATGTCTTGATCCAAATACAAACAAAAGTATGAAACTTTCAGGCTACTAGATGACCATGCGAGTATGCGACCCTTTCAATAAACATTCAAATGGTTGTTTCAATGTGACTATGTGAGGAATAGTATGAGATTAGACTTGCTTGTGTAACCCCTTCAGATGTTACTATATTAGTTTGCCCCTTTTATTTAGGCTTCTAAATAAAATTTCAGTCTTAAAAAATATAATAATAATAATAATAATAATAATAATAATAATAATACATATAAATATAAAGGGTTTATTATACACACCCTAACCTAACTACCTATTACACCTTAGTCTATGATATTAATGAGTTAATTACTACTATAATTCTGTGATTGTTTTTAGAAAACAAAGATTGACCGTATCATAAATAATATTAATGAGTTGAGAAGATTGACCATATGCTAGAAAATGAGTTGAGAAGATTGACGATCACAGTTTTTGATGTTGAATTAAATGAAAATATTAAAGAAATTTTTTATAATTTTAACGCTTTCTATACTTCTAAATTCTAAACAAGTTATTTCTGTAAAATTACATGATCAACTCGAATTCAAGTTTCTTATCAATGATAATTGATGAAATACTACTTTATCATTAAGTCCAGCTGAAATGCTGAATAGTGTTTCCTTCTCTATTCCATACATTTATTTTTGTACGCGAGCTAGAGATGCAAAAAATACCGGTTTTCGACCGGTTAACCGATTTGAGCAACTCTGCCAGCAACTCTACCAGGAGCCGGTGCAACTTCATCAACAAACATCATCACACATCATTAGATCTTGTTCCAGTTTTAGGTTAGTTTTGAAATCCATAAAAAAAATTATATAATTGAAGTTCAATTTTGGAATCATTATTTTTGAAATCAATAAAAAATTATCGTTGTTTATATGTACATGATTTAAGTAGAGTTATAATTTAAATTGTACCCTTTAAAATAAAAATTTACCAAGTTTATTCCTTTAAGTTACATAAAACAATTTTAATTTGAATGTTTAAATGTTTGTGATTTATCAGACTACCAAAATACCGCTAGGCTGTAATACCTTTAACAATTATATAATAACTAAGTGATAATTAATAATAATAGGTTAGAGTGTACTAGATAGGGTGTAAATATCAACATCCCAACAATAATAACAATAGTAACGATGACAATGGCGATGAAGATGATGTTGATGCGTGTTGTTTTTTGTATATCATTCTAACCCTTTTAAGTTACATATTTACCCAATGAATCCCACTAATTAAAAATAGGAATTCAATGGATAAGGCATTATAGCTCAACGATATCTTAGTGGTGTAATAAGGATCATAAACCATAAGCTAGGTCTTGGGTTCAAATCCATATGGGGGTTTTTCTCAAAGTATTGGGTTTCCTTTTGAATTAGTGACTTGGTGATGGATATAACCATGTGGTAACGTTAGTGACATGATGATAATTTAGTGACCATTGATCTAAATTAGTCCTTCAAAAAGAAGTAGAAATTCAATGGGTATGTTTGTTTGTTTGTTTATGTACCCAATTTAAGAAACAAAAGTGCATATATCCTTGCCTAGATAACAAAAGTTTCAAATGTTATATGTGGATGTATTTTATTAAAATTAAATTATAGTTAGACTATTTTATTGTTATTTAAAATCAAAATGAATTTTTTTATTATGAGCTATGTATATGAAATTGCAGTGTTTGAGTTGTGTAAATTAGGGGTGTTCATTTTCGGATATCCGAAGTTTCGGATATTCGAACTTCGGATATCCGAAAATTTCGGATAGTGATTTTCACTATCCGAATCCGAATCCGAAATTTCGGATTCGGATTCGGATATCCGTTCGGATATCTGAAATCAGAAAAAAAATAAAAAAAATTAAAAATATATATTTCGGATATCCAAATATCCGAAAATTATTCGGATATCCGAAAAATATCCGGATATCCGAAAAATATCCGAAAATTATCCGGGATATCCGAAAAATATTCGAAAAATATTCGGATATCCGAAAAATTATCCGAAAAAAATATCCGAATATCCGAAAAAATATCCGAAATGAAAAACTATTTCGGATATCGGATATCCGAACTATCCGAAAATTTTCAAAAAAGGTATCCGAATCCGAATCCGAACTTCCGGATATCCGAACTTCCGGATATCCGAACTTCCGGATATCCGATTTTTTCGGATATTTCGGATTCGGATTTTCGGATATTTCGGATTCGGATACGGATTTTTTTGAACACCCCTAGTGTAAATATGTTATTTAAAAAAGTTTGAAAGGGAATATATGAAATTTCAGTTTTGGGTTGGGTAGATATGGGATTGTAGAAGATTTAAACTGATATATTCAGTATTGATTTTTAGGTTGGGCAAAAATATGTATTTAGTAAAGTTATAAAGGATATATTCAATAGTCTTTTATTATTATAAATTAATGAGTAAATTACATAAATCGTCTTTTATATTCACTTATTTTATAGATTACATCCTTTATTAGAAATAGTTATAGAAAACATCCTTAAAGTGAAAATTTATAATGGATTTCATCCTTCAAATTACATAAATCGTCCTTTAATTACATTACATAAATCGTCATTTATATTAAGAAAAAGGATGAAATCCATTATAATTGTCATTTTTAAGGATGGTTTTTTTAACTATTTCTAATAAAGAATGTCATCCATAAAATGAGTCAATATAAAGGACGATTTATGTAATTTACTCTAAATTCATTTTACATTTGAATATAGAAAGGGAAATATCCAATAATTAACGTAACTTTTATTTTGCGAAAGGCTAGAGGAGGGCCTAATCGCTTCATAAATATACACAATCATATCTTACATATTTATGCAACGGACTGTTTTTCATAATTTTTTTTTATCAATTATTTAAAATGGTTTTCTCCTACAATCTTAATATCGTATCTAAACATACTATTTGAAGCCAAGCCAAGCCAAGCTTCATAACCAGACCATGTGATTGTATGAACGCCAATGTGAAAGGCATATTTGGAGGATCTACAACAGGTGACCTGTTCTTGCTGAAATATCTAGAAATGTTCTCTTTTTTTTTTCTTTGTTATATATTTCTATGTTTTATGCTTTTATATGATAAAGTATCATTTAGTCTACTAAGACTAGAAGACCTTTTCTCAACCAAGGGGCTTTGTCCTAGCGGTGCTACTTAGCTTTCTAAATATAAGGTCATGGGTTCAAATCCCTCAAAATGCGAAATAAAGATCCTTGAGAGGTCAGGGGTTTTCCGGTGAGTTTTCCTTCTGGGTTGGTGGCGGGGTCTCAAAGGAGGTCATGATAACTATACCTTGGTGACGTGACCTGAAAATCAGTGGTTCACACGTTTATATAAAATGTCGTTAAAAAAAAGACCTTTTCTCGATTGTCGTATAAGAAAAGACGTTTAGCTAGGTGAAAGTTTTAATAATATAATTAACAATTAATTAAATTATCCGCAAATGCTATCATTTTGCCATGTATCTCTTTTTTTTTATTTGATTTGTTAACCATGTTAATATCCGATGTATTACACGAATGGACTAAAAAAACATAATAAATAGTTACCAACGAAAATTTAAACAATATAAGAAATTTTCTAAATATAAAATAGAGTAAATTACCGAGATGTTTATTGTGGTTTGCTAATATTTCACTTTTGGTCCCTAGATTTAATAAATAACCCATATGGTCCCAAGCTTTGCACATTTGTAACACATAAAGTCCTTAAGTCACCAAATTACCCTCACATAAGGACTATATGTGTTACATATGTGTAAAGTTTGAGATCATATGGGTAATTTATGAAACATAGGGGCTAAGAGTGAAATACTAACAAACCACATGGATCATATCGGTAATTTATTCTATAGAATATGAATAAAATTTCGTATAATTTAATATTTAAGTAATAAAAACACTATTTTTTTCAAATTATATTTTGTTTCATTAAACATTTTGTTTCAACTATTTTTGAAAATTTTAATTTTTATAATGATTTGTTTTTAAAGGGTGTTTTTTAGTATTAATTTTTTAAATGTATTAAAAAATATTTTTTAGTTTAAAAATATATAAAAAGTATACTAAATATCTAATTTCATAATTATTTTGTGTACTTAATACGATAATGAAGCGTGAAATAAAAGTTATTGTAATCTAAAAATATAACATGTGTCCTTAAAAAACTTTATTTATTATTTAAGTACTAAATAAACACAATTTTATAATGGTTTGTTTTCTAAAGGGTGCTTTTTGGTATTAATTTTTTAAAAGTATTAAAAAGTATTTTTTAGTTTAAAAATAAATAAAAACTATATTAAATATCTAATTTCATTATTTAAAATATTATGTATTTAATACGAGATTGAAGTGGGAAATCAAAGTTAAGATGATATAAGAATATGACATATATTTAATCATTTTTATTAGAAGCTAAACCTATATAACTATTACAATCTATCTATTCTAATAAACAAAAATGTTTATTTGCCACTTGTCACATTTTAAAGCCATAATGCCATTTGTCAACTTTTTATACACTTGTTTAATTATCTCTTATTAAATACATTATATTATCTCTCCTATTAAATAAATTATATTTTCTATCTTCTTAAATAATTACAATAACTAATGATATTATTTTTATTTTGCAAATTTAAATGAAGTTTTTTATATATTTAAATCGAATCATTCTATTATAAAATATATTTTAAAAAGTTTATAAAATATATTTTTTCATAAATATCAAATTTTAAAAAAATAAGAAATATTTCAATATATATGTTATTTTTACAAAATAATAGTTTTACAAAAAAAATTCTTAAAAAATTATTTCAAAAAATAAAATATAAGCAGAAAAATATGTAAATGATGATAAAAGTTACGGTTTTTTTTGTCTTGTATGTTTAACAGTAATTTCAAATTATGTTCTTTAACTTTAATAATTACAAAAATATTACCTTCTCATCTTACTTTAAAATAGGTAGTTTTTGATAGAAATTAACTAATTAGATTTTTAACTTTAGGTAGTTCAAATATCTCACAAATCAAGAATGTTAAAGATATTACTATTGTTATTAAAAATTTTGATTATTGTTTTATTATCTAAAGTGATTATTAATACATATTTTAATCATTTTATATAAAAATATCATCATTTATTATTTTTAAATTTTTATTATTAATTGTTTAATATTTTATATTTAATCCGTGTGTTCACACGGGTAATAGACTAGTATATTATAAATATCGTTATGAAGGGTAGTTAATTAGTATTAACTTTTTTTGATTATTAAATGTTTTGTTAATTATTATTAAATTATTTTATTATTATTAAATGTTTTATTTTTCATTATTAATTTGTTTTATTGTAATGTAATTATAATATTACATGTGTTTATTTTATTACAGCTTACCAAGGTGCAAGGGTCGATCAAGATGAGCAAATTCGTCAAGATTTGCCAGAGTTGAGACTCTCTAAAAACATGATCAGTGACAAGAGTTATTATGTGATAAGAGTTATTAGAAACGTAATTTCACACCCCCACCTCTAGTCACCTGAGATGATGTCATTCGTCACTCTGAAATGGTTGCGGAAGATTAGTGGTGATGTCTCAGAGATGAGGTGTGACTTATTTGATCCGATATCATAGCACACAGATTAACTTAAAGTAAATATATTACAAGGATCGTTATTACAATCAACAGTACAGTTTACAACTAAGTTTATTACATGACTAACTTATTTAATTACAAGCGTTTAGAGTGCTGCCTCACCCGGTGGGTCACTGTCTCCCTGCAAAAATGTTTAGATTTAAAACGTCAGCACAAAGCTGGTGAGTTCGTAAAGTTCATGTTCAACAATATGATATGCAATATAAGTTCTCACAATGTTTAGTTCAAGATAACAATGGGACCCGTATCTAGTTCCTTTCGGACGTTATGTCCTGTTCTATAAAGATACTACCCGTCTGTACATATCTTGGTGCCTTATTGTCTTAATGTCTATCACTACATTAAGAAGTTCTGGAAACAGATAACAAACATTTACACCAAAGGGAGTTGCAAGCTCCCGGCAAATGGGTTGTCAGCCCATAGTACTATCATTGTTTTCTGTTCGGCCCCACACGAGTTTACTAGATACAGTTCAGGAATGAGGACTTTCAAGTTTTATGATAAAGTTTTGTTCTACAGACACAATCCCATGAAATCCACAATTTCTCAACGTATCACATGCAATCATATAGATAACAGTGATACATATCATATGTTCAAGAAAGGTTTCATAGTGCTACCCCGATGTTTGTAAAATATTAAAAAGAAAAGAGGTTATACGAAACTCACCTGATAACTCAGAAGTAGCAGAATGTCACACAACTGATAGTAATAGAGAAATTCTGCATTTATTTATGTTTAATGAGTTATTTATGTTTTAACTTACTGATTAGATCTTTCTGAACGTTTAATGTCAAAGACATTGTCTTAACAGTCATCAAACTGATGTTTAATATTTAATTAGTTATTTTAATGTTATATCATACAATGTATGATAATTTAGGAACCTACACTGAATTAGGTTCCTCATACAAGATTGATGACATCCTTGATTAATCAGAATAATCTCGGATTAACCAAATAGTTAATGTTGTTGATTATATTGTTAAAACAGTTTCTAGACAGATTAATGACTTAGAAATGATCAATCCTTGTTATTGATTACCCAAATATCATGAAATATCACAATGTATTATTAGAATAGGTTTAACAACCATGTTTAACATACTAATATGATTGTTATCATAAACATCAGATAATCGTTCCAATGAATATGTTAATGATTGTGATTAGTTTGAAACACTTGGATTTAACCTTGCATTTTAAAGACTAACCAAACTAATCACCTACATTATTATAATCAAATGGTTTAAACCATTATAATCATAGTTATGATTTCATGCAAACCGGGCATTACAACGGATCAAAACAAGGATTTACCCGTTAAAACATCGTGTTCTTCGTTTATAATCAATCCTAGCCATAATCTAGGCAATAATCAACAACTATAACTATATCATTACGTTCAAAAACAAGATCTAATCAATCAAACTCAAGCTAGAAAGTTAAAACGAACCGTTACCTAATCTGACGGATTTCTGCTTGTAAAACAACGATCAGGGCTTGTAGATTCGTTCCTTGGGATGATCTGAACGTTTAAAAGCCTTTGAAATGGAGTTTGGGATGAAAAAGTATGTGTTTGGACGTCTGGAAGTGAAAGAAGTTCGAGATAGAAGAAAATAAAATCTTCTGGATGAAATCTGATCCTTTAAACATGCTTGCCAACTCAAAAGCCGCCGCGCGTATCGCCCCAGCTGGGCGTGTGGCCCGACTCCTATTTCGTCCATTTTTTTATTTTTGCTTCGTTTCGCGATTCCGGACAATCCGTAACTCCGTTTCGCTCACGGTTTTCGCCCATGTTCACCATTTTTCGCATACTATCAACCTGTAATAATTACAATAGCTAAATCAACGTGGATTTCAAGCACGACCAAATGTGCTCATGTCATTGATGCCGAAATTCTCGAATGCAATTGTCACACGTAACAATAAGGTGAAAAATCAATTTCTTTTTGAAGGAAATAGGCTGGATGTCTGACTTTCTAGGTTTGGCTTTAGATTCTAGAGGCACGTCTTTGTGTATAGAACGTGTATCTGATTATGTCAATTGTTTGAATTGTATGATATATGTTTATATGTTTGCAGGGGCGGCCTGGAGAAGGGGCAACACTAACCTCATGTGACAATTCATAAATTCCAGGTTAGAATCATAACTCGAAAATAAAGAAAATGAGTGTAAGCGAAATTTCGAAACGAGGCTCCGATTTCAAGATACACTGATTCGAATATAGCGTTAAATAAGAGATCATATATTTTGAACTTTTCAGGTCTTGAAATTATAATGATTGGAAAGAGCTCGAAAAATCGTGAACGTGGGCGAAAACGGCGCGTAAAACGGAGTTCGTATGCTCCCGGAATCGCGAAAACAAAATTGAAAATTAACTAAGGCGGTGGAGGTACGCGAAGGAACCTTTTTAAATCCTTCACGGTACGCGACGGAAGCAGTACGCATAAAAATCTGCTTTTCTTGATCAGAACTCATTTTAGTCGATATTTTCGACTTTCAAACGCTCCAGATCGAATTTTAACCCCCCAAATCTCAGTTTTGAAGCCATCCAAACATCCGGATCAAGTTAGGGAACGTTTCTACAAGTCCTGATCATCGTTTTCATCCGAGAAATCCGTTCTAAAGGGTAACGATTTGATCTCTTCTATTAGTTTGATAATATATGAATTAGATCTAGATTTTAATAGTGATATCATGGTTATTGTTGTTGATTATTGCCTAGATGATGGCTAGGAATAGTTAGAAATCAAGAACTCGACAGGTTAACGGTGAAATCTTTGTTTTGATCCGTTATAATGCCCGATTATCATGAAACCATATCACAGATCACAATGGTTTTAACCATTTGATCATAATAATGGTTGTGATGATTCTGATCATTCTCTGGAATGATCACTGATAAGGATTAACTGTTTCTAAACCTGGAATCCATTGAGAAATTGTTTTGGTGATATAATCAACAACAATACTAATTTGGTTAATCTGTGAATGTCCTGATTACAAAAACAATTCATAAAACTTTTAATGAGTACCTAGATCATTACAGGTTCTCAGTTAACACATGTGATAGGTGTTGAATTAAGGATAGTTCTGATAGTCAGATTAGGCTCAAGTAACTTATAGAACTCTAATGACATACATGTTTTGAGCGCAAGAACTAGTGGTTCACGTTGTGCTTTGTTAGTGATTTGAATCAACACAGGTGAGTTCACGAATCCCCTTTTCTGTATTTTGGCTTTTGAACTCGGGGAATGAGAAAACATAAAAACGTGTTTGAAACATCCTGATTTCTATGAAGCTTTGAAACATGAAAACGGATTTGAACAAGTGGAACTATGAAACATCTTGTGAACTGTTTTGTGAAACGTGATGCCTGATTTGATCAGGTGGAACTTTGAAACATCTTGTGAACTGTTTTGTGAAATATGATGCCTGATTTGAGATCGGGTGGAATTCTGAAAAGCTTTCAATATATGTTGTAAAACATTTGGTTGAAACATGAGACAGTGGAGAAAACATATGACCAGGCTTGTCGTTATTTCTCGGGTTACATATTTGTCGCTAAGTCCCCTATTCTGTAACCGTTAACCGTGGGGGGGGCGTGATTATTGAGAATAGATTCTATTTGTGATTGACAATCCTCGCCCGTGGTTCGTAGCTAAAACCACGACTGGATGTCGAGCGGGCGCTCAATAAGGCTAAACACACAATGTCTTGCGGCAAGGACATTGGGAAGGGGCAAACACTGAACTCGTCAGCTCGGTTACGGGAGCCCTGGAGTTATAATTGGACTGCTGGTCAGAGCGGAGAAACACGACATTGTTGAAAGGAACAATGTCTGCACTGAATACCAATATTTTATACCCTATTTGGGACATTAACATTATTGAACTCTTTTTATGCAAACATTTAAATCTTTTGCGATACATTGTATACATTTTGATAGTTTTCTTTAACAAATAAACTTGTGAACTCACCAGCGATATGTTGATTGTTTAAAATCATGTTTTCTCAGATACCAAATGATACAGGGGGTGGAGCTGGGAGCTCAATTTCGGGAGACCCATGGTGGAGTCTATAAGAGATAGACTCAACAGTGTGATATATTGTGTAGTATATATGTGTAATACATATATATGTGTGAAACTCTGATAAAACTGTTATTACATTAGGCTTGTGGCTAATGTCGTTGTATTATTGCACTGTAATATAGAAACATGTATGGTTGTTGTTGTAAATCATGACTGTGAAACCTTGACGTCACACCGTACGCTTCCGCAACGACCAGGGTGTGACAGATTGGTATCAGAGCCATTGGTTTATAGCGAATTAGGTTGCATGACTAAGACCTAATCTATAGCCATATGACTCTAACACGAAACATATTTGTTGCATGTTCAGAAACATGCCAAGAGGAAGACCGAGGCGAAATCCACAAGGAAATCCGCAGGGAAATCCGCAAGAAAATCCACATGGCAATCCTGAAACTGAGCAACCTGCTATCTCAACAGAGATGGATCAGCTTATAAACAGACGAGTGGCTGATGCTATGGCCACCTACAGAAATCAACAAAACACAGGAGAGGGAGGATCTGGTGCTATTGGAAACAATACAGGAGGTGGCAGTGGAGCTGTAGGTGGAAATGGTGCTGCAGGAGGTAGTGCGTCCGCTGGAACCATGGGATCTGCACCAAAGGCATGTTCTTACAAGGATTTTCTGAATTGCCAGCCTCTTAGCTTTAATGGAACCGATGGAGCTATCGCGCTGATCCGATGGTGTGAAAAGATGGAAACGGTATTTCGTGTCAGTAATTGCCCTGAGGAATGCCGAGTTAAGTATTCCACTTGTACTCTGAACGGAGCAGCTCTTACATCGTGGAACAATCATGTTCAAGGTTTAGGCATTGATGAAGCCTATCAGATTCCTTGGTTAACACTGAAGCAAATGATGATGGATGAATATTGTCCACGAAGTGAGATCCAGAAAATGGAAGAATAATTTTATAACCTGAAAGTGCAAGGGAATGACATTGCCAGTTATACCACCAAATTTCATGAGCTGGCACAACTTTGTCCAACGATGGTCACTCCTGAGTACAAACGAATAGAGCAGTATCTGAAAGGGCTTCCTCCAAATATTGAAGATATGGTGACTTCGTCTAAGCCAGATACCATTCAGAGTGCAATTCGGTTGGCTCATCGCCTAATTGATCAGGCAGTTCGTCGGGAAACCTTGGGGACGAAGGTATCTGAAGAAAAGCAAAACATTGGTAATAAGCGAAAATGGAATAGCAATCCACTAAATCAACCACAAAAGAGACCGACTCATGCACTGCTATGACAACTGATAAGAAATTTTACGAGGGAAAACTTCCCAAGTGTGAGAAATGTGGGTATCATCATGTGGGTGAATGTAAGCCCTTCATTTGTAACAGATGTGGGGAACGTGGACATTTAGCGAGAAATTGTCGGGCCTCTGTACCTACATCGGTGACCGATAGTAACAGGGATAATAAGAGTTGTTTCGAATGCGGAGTAGTAGGTCATATTCGGAGAAATTGCCCAAAGCTAACGAATCGAGGTGGCAACAATGCTCGAGGTAGGGCCTTTGTTATTGCAGCTGGGGATGCCAAACGAGATCCAAACCTCGTGACGGGTACGTTCTTTGTCAATAATCATTATGCTTCTGTTCTATTTGATACTGGGGCAGATAAGAGCTTTATGTCAACTGAATTTAGCACATTAATTGGAGCTAATCCAACTGCATTACATGATAGATACACAATAGAATTAGCCAACGGAAAATTTATTGAAACTAGTGAGCTAATTCAGGGGTGTACGTTACAATTAGGGGACTATGTTTTTGATATAGATCTTTTATCGGTGAAACTGGGAAGTTTTGATGTGGTTGTTGGCATGGACTGGTTGTCCAAAAACCATGCAGAAATAGTATGTTGTCAGAAGGTAGTCCGCATACCACTTCCAAGTGGGGAGACTCTCTCAATTCAGGGTGAAAAGAGCGGGAAGGCGTTACAAATCATCACCTGTATGAAAGCCCACAAGTACCTACGCAAGGGATGTCAAGCGATATTAGCTCACGTCTTGGAAAGGAAGTCAAAAGAGAAGAGACTAGAAGATATACCGATTGTACGAGAGTATCTAGAGGTATTTCCTGAAGATTTGCCTGGATTACCACCTAACAGGCAAGTCGAATTTCGAATTGACTTGGTTCCTGGTGCAGCACCAATAGCTCGGTCGCCGTACAGACTAGCCCTGTCGGAGATGCAAGAGTTATCTAACCAATTACAAGAGTTACTGGACAAAGGTTTCATAAGACCAAGCTTCTCACCATGGGGAGCACCTGTTTTGTTCGTTAAGAAGAAGGATGGAACCTTTAAAATGTGCATCGATTACCGAGAGTTGAACAAGCTGACAGTCAAGAATCGATATCCGTTACCAAGGATAGATGATCTATTTGATCAGTTGCAAGGTTCCAGTTTCTATTCAAAGATCGATCTGCGTTCAGGGTATCATCAGCTAAGGGTCAAGGAAGAAGATGTTCCAATCACTGCCTTTAGAACCCGGTACGGCCATTATGAGTTTCTGGTTATGCCGTTTGGATTGACAAATGCTCCGGCAGTCTTTATGGACCTTATGAATAGGGTTTGTAGACCGTACCTGGATAAATTTGTTATTGTGTTCATTGACGATATACTTATTTATTCCAAGACCAAAGAAGATCATGAGCAACACCTCAGGCTTATTTTGGAATTACTAAGGAATGAAAAGTTGTATGCCAAATTTTTCAAATGTGAATTTTGGATGAGAGAAGTACAATTCCTTGGGCATATAATAAATCAAAAGGGAATACATGTTGATCCTGCCAAGATTGAGGCTATCAAGAATTGGAATGCACCCAAGACTCCGACAGAAGTACGTCAATTTCTCGGTTTAGCAGGATATTATAGAAGATTCATTGAAGGTTTCTCCAAGATAGCTTTACCATTGACTGCATTGACGCAAAAGAATAAGAAATTTGAATGGAGCAACCAACAAGAAGCAACATTTCAATTGTTAAAGCAAAAACTATGCAGTGCACCTATTTTGTCACTACCTGAAGGAACAGATGATTTCATAGTGTACTGTGATGCAACCCATCAAGGATTGGGTTGTGTACTAATGCAGAAAGACAGAGTCATTGCATACGCATCCCGGCAACTCAAAACACATGAGAAGAACTACACTACGCATGATTTGGAACTAGGAGCTATAGTGTTCGCACTCAAAATCTGGAGACACTACCTTTATGGTACAAAGTGTACTATTTACACTGATCATAAAAGTCTCCAGCATATCTTCGATCAAAAAGACTTAAATATGAGACAACGTCGCTGGGTTGAATTACTCAATGATTATGATTGCAATATTCGCTATCATCCTGGTAAGGCAAATGTTGTTGCAGATGCTTTGAGCCGGAAAGAGCAAACCAAGACATTACGAGTGCGAGCTTTGGGGATGACTATTCAGACAAACCTTACTGCCCAAATTCGAAATGCCCAAATTGACGCCCTTAAGGAAGAAAACTTGCAGAATGAATCCTTGCGATGCTTGAATAAGAAATTTGAGGTCAAGACTGATGGAACTCGCTACTTTGCAAATAGAGTCTGGGTACCAAACTTTGGGAACCTAAGGAGCTTAGTAATGGATGAAGCTCATAAGTCTCGATACTCTGTACACCCTGGCTCTGATAAAATGTATCACGATCTCAAAGAGTTTTATTGGTGGCCTAACATGAAAGCTGACATCGCTCTTTACGTTAGCAAATGTTTAACATGTTCCAGGGTTAAAGCCGAGTATCAAAAACCATCAGGATTATTGCAGCAACCAGAGATTCCACAATGGAAGTGGGATCAGATTACAATGGATTTTGTCACAAAACTACCCAGAACTTCTAGTGGCAATGACACCATCTGGGTAATAGTCGATCGTCTCACAAAGTCTGCGCATTTCTTGCCTATGAAGGAAACCGATAAGATGGACAAACTCACAAGACTTTACATCAAGGAAGTAGTTTCTCGTCATGGAATTCCGACCTCTATCATCTCAGATCGAGACAGCAAATTCACCTCACGAATATGGAAATCCCTGCATGATGCATTGGGTACTCGTTTGGATATGAGTACAGCATATCATCCTCAAACGGATGGTCAAAGCGAAAGGACTATCCAAACTTTGGAAGACATGCTTCGAGCATGTGTAATTGATTTTGGAGGCAGTTGGGATACACACTTGCCTTTGATTGAATTCTCATACAATAATAGTTATCACACGAGCATCAAGGCAGCCCCATTTGAAGCGTTATACGGTCGTAAATGCCGATCACCTTTATGTTGGATCGAGGTTGGTGAAAGTCAACTCACAGGTCCAGAAATCATTCAGGAAACGACAGATAAAATCTTCAAAATTCGAGACAGATTGCGAGCCGCACAAGATCGTCAAAAAAGCTATGCTGATGTGAGACGTAAACCATTGTCTTTCCAAGTTGGAGACCGCGTCATGTTAAAGATCTCACCTTGGAAAGGAGTTGTAAGATTCGGAAAACGTGGCAAATTGAACCCTCGATACATAGGGCCATTTGAAATTATCGCAAAGGTTGGACCTGTTGCATACCAACTCAAACTACCACCAGAACTCAGTGAGGTGCACGATACATTTCATGTATCGAATCTCAAGAAGTGTCTGTCAGATGAAACGCTTGTGATACCGTTGGAAGAAATTCAAATCGATGATCAATTACATTTCATAGAGGAACCGGTGGAAATCATGGATCGGGAAGTAAAACAGTTGAAACAAAGTCGCATCCCAATAGTAAAGGTCCGTTGGAACTCAAGGCGAGGACCTGAATTTACCTGGGAACGCGAAGATCAGATGAAACTTAAATACCCCCATTTGTTTGATGACACATCAGTATTGAGATGAACAAACTGAATTTCGGGACGAAATTCTATTAACGGGGGGAGACTGTGACAATTCATAAATTCCAGGTTAGAATCATAACTCGAAAATAAAGAAAATGAGTGTAAGCAAAATTTCGAAACGAGGCTCCGATTTCAAGATACACTGATTCGAATATAGCGTTAAATAAGAGATCATATATTTTGAACTTTTCAGGTCTTTAAATTATAATGATTGGAAAGAGCTCGAAAAATCGTGAACGTGGGCGAAAACGGCGCGTAAAACGGAGTTCGTATGCTCCCGGAATCGCGAAAACAAAATTGAAAACTAACTAAGGCGGTGGAGGTACGCGAAGGAACCTTTTTAAATCCTTCACGGTACGCGACGGAAGCAGTACGCATAAAAATCTGCTTTTCTTGATCAGAACTCATTTTAGTCGATATTTTCGACTTTCAAACGCTCCAGATCGAATTTTAACCCCCAAATCTCAGTTTTGAAGCCATCCAAACATCCGGATCAAGTTAGGGAACGTTTCTACAAGTCCTGATCATCGTTTTCATCCGAGAAATCCGTTCTAAAGGGTAACGATTCGATCTCTTCTATTAGTTTGATAATATATGAATTAGATCTAGATTTTAATAGTGATATCATGGTTATTGTTGTTGATTATTGCCTAGATGATGGCTAGGAATAGTTAGAAATCAAGAACTCGACAGGTTAACGGTGAAATCTTTGTTTTGATCCGTTATAATGCCCGATTATCATGAAACCATATCACAGATCACAATGATTTTAACCATTTGATCATAATAATGGTTGTGATGATTCTGATCATTCTCTGGAATGATCACTGATAAGGATTAACTGTTTCTAAACCTGGAATCCATTGAGAAATTGTTTTGGTGATATAATCAACAACAATACTAATTTGGTTAATCTGTGAATGTCCTGATTACAAAAACAATTCATAAAACTTTTAATGAGTACCTAGATCATTACAAGTTCTCAGTTAACACATGTGATAGGTGTTGAATTAAGGATAGTTCTGATAGTCAGATTAGGCTCAAGTAACTTATAGAATTCTAATGACATACATGTTTTGAGCGCAAGAACTAGTGGTTCACGTTGTGCTTTGTTAGTGATTTGAATCAACACAGGTGAGTTCACGAATCCCCTTTTCTGTATTTTGGCTTTTGAACTCGGGGAATGAGAAAACATAAAAACGTGTTTGAAACATCCTGATTTCTATGAAGCTTTGAAACATGAAAACGGATTTGAACAAGTGGAACTATGAAACATCTTGTGAACTGTTTTGTGAAACGTGATGCCTGATTTGATCAGGTGGAACTTTGAAACATCTTGTGAACTGTTTTGTGAAATATGATGCCTGATTTGAGATCGGGTGGAATTCTGAAAAGCTTACAATATATGTTGTAAAACATTTGGTTGAAACATGAGACAGTGGAGAAAACATATGACCAGGCTTGTCGTTATTTCTCGGGTTACGTATTTGTCGCTAAGTCCCCTATTCTGTAACCGTTAACCGTGGGGGGGCGTGATTATTGAGAATAGATTCTATTTGTGATTGACAATCCTCGCCCGTGGTTCGTAGCTAAAACCACGACTGGATGTCGAGCGGGCGCTCAATAAGGCTAAACACACAATGTCTTGCGACAAGGACATTGGGAAGGGGCAAACACTGAACTCGTCAGCTTGGTTACGGGAGCCCTGGAGTTATAATTGGACTGCTGGTCAGAGCGGAGAAACACGACATTGTTGAAAGGAACAATGTCTGCACTGAATACCAATATTTTATACCCTATTTGGGACATTAACATTATTGAACTCTTTTTATGCAAACATTTAAATCTTTTGCGATACATTGTATACATTTTGATAGTTTTCTTTAACAAATAAACTTGTGAACTCACCAGCGATATGTTGATTGTTTAAAATCATGTTTTCTCAGATACCAAATGATACAGGGGGTGTAGTGATACAGGGGGTGGAGCTGGGAGCTCAATTTCGGGAGACCCATGGTGGAGTCTATAAGAGATAGACTCAACAGTGTGATATATTGTGTAGTATATATGTGTAATACATATATATGTGTGAAACTCTGATAAAACTGTTATTACATTAGGCTTGTGGCTAATGTCGTTGTATTATTGCACTGTAATATAGAAACATGTATGGTTGTTGTTGTAAATGATGACTGTGAAACCTTGACGTCACACCGTACGCTTCCGCAACGACCAGGGTGTGACACCTCAGTCTCCAGCCCATTTTTTTAGGTGGCCCAAAATTATGTATGTATGTATAGAGATTTTATTCAAATGATATCCAGAAAGTTACAGATAACTAAAAATAATTGTTTATAAACACATGATTTAAAGTGTATAAAAGACAATTTCCTTTAATATATAGAAAATACTTTTATGTCCTTTAAACTAGGAATGTTCATCGATTCGATTAACGGTTTATTCGATTCAGTTTTGTCAGTTTTCAATTTTTTTCCTATTCGAAACCAAACTGAATTCAAGAAGTGGTACGGTTTTGGTTAAAACCAAATAAAACAATTAAAAACCAAATAAACCGATTAAAAACCGAATAAACCGAATTCAACTTAATATATTATTAATAAAATAATAAATTTAATTACAAATTTGGGTTAATCGGATAACCGACTAAACCGAACAAACCAAATTTTAAAAAAATTTGGAGCCAATAACCAAAATTCAGAATTCAGATAGAATTAGGAACCTAACAGAAAACCGAATTTAGAATTCGTTTTGGCTTATTCAGTTACGAATATGGCTCAATTTTCGTTTTTTTTTAAATTTGTTAGGGGCTTTTTTTCCTGCTCGTCTTGTGCACCTCAATTCTCCGGGCCATCCATGCATGCTGGTTGTGAGATGGAGACTTGTACGCTTGGTCAAAGTTTTTTTTTATTATTATTTTTTTATTTTTTTGCGTCTTAATGCTGCTTCCTTGGCTTATGTGTCATGTGTAACATATATATTTAGGTGTATGTTCTATAGGTTTTGTTGTTTTTTGGTTTGAATAGGCGAATGTGTTATATGACTATATGTTTACATGCTTTGAGTGAGGCAGTTTTGTGGCATAATTTTGGGGCAAGATTTATGCGTGTGTTATTGTACATATATAACAAGAAGAAAAATAATAATAAATAAATAAATAAATAAAAGGAGGATCTATAAGCTGAGAGATTCCTACGAAGTCTTTCTATCGTATTTTTGGTATGTGTATTCAAGGTTTGTTTTAATATCTCTCTCCCCATACTCCACTCAAAATGAGATTTTACTTGGATTATTGTTGTAAGTGATATTTTACTTACTGTTTTTCTGTTGTTTTTATCATTGTCAATGTGTTTACATTTTTTAGAATGTAATCACAGCTTAAGTCTAATGGTGAAGAGATAGACATTTTTATAATGGGGTACAATTTTGAAGCTTACGTCGGAGTGATAGTCATTCGCGTTTATATATCTGTGTTTTATAAGTATCATGTCTATGGGGTTTTATAGCAAGTACGGGATGTGCGATCGCACATGACTCATTTTTTTAGGAGCTCCAAATTTTTTTAAAAAAATTGTGTATATAATACATACACACACATAACAAACACATATTAACAATCTAATTTTTTAAATATATTTAACCCAGTTACGAATTTTATAAAAGTTAAAAGAAAAACTTGTTTCTTAAACATTTGATCCAATAACTCATTACAATTTAAAAATTGGATAGAAAACACATAAACAAATTATTCCACTTCAAATTTAGTTCCAAACGAATTACCACTTCAAATTTATTCACAAACGAATTACCACACACATATAGAGGGGTCCCTTTTTAGCATTTGCACAAGATACCTAATCTCTCAGAGACGGCTCTAATCATGTCCGCCTTTTGACACTCGGAATTATGACGAAATCCCACACCCCAGCTCAACGCACGAGTAGGCTGAACACTAGTTATATATATATATATTAAAAAACCAACTTCTAATGAATAGTAAGGTTTTGATTGTTTCAAGTTTTATCACCAGTTATTGTGGTTGTGTTTGTGCCACGCACCGTTCTTCTGTATCCACAAAACCCTACTTGCCCGCATCTTCACGTCTTCATTTCCCCCGCTCTCGGCTTTGTTCTCCCTCCGATCGCTTATGACAGGAAGAGAGCTTCTTCAACGAAGTTGTTGGGTTATTATCACAACAGAAATCTGAGAATGAGTTGTCTTCCCCGTCGTTCTTTCTTCAAACCCTAAAAAGCTAACTAAACATGGTTAGATTCTGTACTCAATCGATCCGGTGCCATTCTCTTCAGAGGCTTCGCTGTTTCATCTGCTTCTGATTTCAACGACGTTGTCGAGTCCTCCGGCTATGAAGATTTTTAGCTACGGCTTCGGTGGTGCTGGCACCAGAACCAACGTTTTCGGTCGTGTTTACATAGCTGATGAAGCTCCACCAGATCAGAACATCCCTTTCCATCACGAAATGTATCATGTAAGACCAATTTCTTAAGTTTGACTTTAGGTTTTCAATGTTTCTTATTTTAGGTTTATCAATTATTATAAGTACTTGATCCAAGTTATTTTCTGTAGGTCGATGAAACTGTCTCATAGGAACGAGACTTTGTGGGCACACAACATGTTCCAGTTTATGTTATGCTACCTGTGAGTCTTTAAATATACTTTATTATTATTGGCTCTGCTTTATTAAAGACAAAAAGAATTAACCTCAATATTGCATCATGCTTTCATTATGTATTTGAAATTCAGTTGGGGATATTCAATATGGAGTGTAAGCTGGTTGATACGTGGTGGGGAATTGTTGAGGCCGTTAAGCCCCAGTAGTATAGATTGAAAGGTTACAAGCAACTATTTTCATTAGTGCGTGAAGTGGATCTTAAGTTACAGGTTTGTTTACATTTTCCATATAATATGTAATTGCTTATCAAGCCAAGGAACATTAACTATGACTTGTATTCAGGTTGTAATGTCGTTTCGTGAATGTGAAGGTAATGTTGGTGATGATGTTTATATTCCATTACCTAAATAAATAAAAGATATTAGAAAACCAACTTCTAATGAATAGTAAGGTTTTGATTGTTTCAAGTTTTATCACCAGTTATTGTGGTTGTGTTTGTGCCACGCACCGTTCTTCTGTATCCACAAAACCCTACTTGCCCGCATCTTCACGTCTTCATTTCCCCCGCTCTCGGCTTTGTTCTCCCTCCGATCGCTTATGACAGGAAGAGAGCTTCTTCAACGAAGTTGTTGGGTTATTATCACAACAGAAATCTGAGAATGAGTTGTCTTCCCCGTCGTTCTTTCTTCAAACCCTAAAAAGCTAACTAAACATGGTTAGATTCTGTACTCAATCGATCCGGTGCCATTCTCTTCAGAGGCTTCGCTGTTTCATCTGCTTCTGATTTCAACGACGTTGTCGAGTCCTCCGGCTATGAAGATTTTTAGCTACGGCTTCGGTGGTGCTGGCACCAGAACCAACGTTTTCGGTCGTGTTTACATAGCTGATGAAGCTCCACCAGATCAGAACATCCCTTTCCATCACGAAATGTATCATGTAAGACCAATTTCTTAAGTTTGACTTTAGGTTTTCAATGTTTCTTATTTTAGGTTTATCAATTATTATAAGTACTTGATCCAAGTTATTTTCTGTAGGTCGATGAAACTGTCTCATAGGAACGAGACTTTATGGGCACACAACATGTTCCAGTTTATGTTATGCTACCTGTGAGTCTTTAAATATACTTTATTATTATTGGCTCTGCTTTATTAAAGACAAAAAGACATTAACCTCAATATTGCATCATGCTTTCATTATGTATTTGAAATTCAGTTGGGGATATTCAATATGGAGTGTAAGCTGGTTGATACGTGGTGGGGAATTGTTGAGGCCGTTAAGCCCCAGTAGTATAGATTGAAAGGTTACAAGCAACTATTTTCATTAGTGCGTGAAGTGGATCTTAAGTTACAGGTTTGTTTACATTTTCCATATAATATGTAATTGCTTATCAAGCCAAGGAACATTAACTATGACTTGTATTCAGGTTGTAATGTCGTTTCGTGAATGTGAAGGTAATGTTGGTGATGATGTTTATATTCCATTACCTAAATAAATAAAAGATATTAGAAAACCAACTTCTAATGAATAGTAAGGTTTTGATTGTTTCAAGTTTTATCACCAGTTATTGTGGTTGTGTTTGTGCCACGCACCGTTCTTCTGTATCCACAAAACCCTACTTGCCCGCATCTTCACGTCTTCATTTCCCCCGCTCTCGGCTTTGTTCTCCCTCCGATCGCTTATGACAGGAAGAGAGCTTCTTCAACGAAGTTGTTGGGTTATTATCACAACAGAAATCTGAGAATGAGTTGTCTTCCCCGTCGTTCTTTCTTCAAACCCTAAAAAGCTAACTAAACATGGTTAGATTCTGTACTCAATCGATCCGGTGCCATTCTCTTCAGAGGCTTCGCTGTTTCATCTGCTTCTGATTTCAACGACGTTGTCGAGTCCTCCGGCTATGAAGATTTTTAGCTACGGCTTCGGTGGTGCTGGCACCAGAACCAACGTTTTCGGTCGTGTTTACATAGCTGATGAAGCTCCACCAGATCAGAACATCCCTTTCCATCACGAAATGTATCATGTAAGACCAATTTCTTAAGTTTGACTTTAGGTTTTCAATGTTTCTTATTTTAGGTTTATCAATTATTATAAGTACTTGATCCAAGTTATTTTCTGTAGGTCGATGAAACTGTCTCATAGGAACGAGACTTTATGGGCACACAACATGTTCCAGTTTATGTTATGCTACCTGTGAGTCTTTAAATATACTTTATTATTATTGGCTCTGCTTTATTAAAGACAAAAAGACATTAACCTCAATATTGCATCATGCTTTCATTATGTATTTGAAATTCAGTTGGGGATATTCAATATGGAGTGTAAGCTGGTTGATACGTGGTGGGGAATTGTTGAGGCCGTTAAGCCCCAGTAGTATAGATTGAAAGGTTACAAGCAACTATTTTCATTAGTGCGTGAAGTGGATCTTAAGTTACAGGTTTGTTTACATTTTCCATATAATATGTAATTGCTTATCAAGCCAAGGAACATTAACTATGACTTGTATTCAGGTTGTAATGTCGTTTCGTGAATGTGAAGGTAATGTTGGTGATGATGTTTATATTCCATTACCTAAATAAATAAAAGATATTAGAAAACCAACTTCTAATGAATAGTAAGGTTTTGATTGTTTCAAGTTTTATCACCAGTTATTGTGGTTGTGTTTGTGCCACGCACCGTTCTTCTGTATCCACAAAACCCTACTTGCCCGCATCTTCACGTCTTCATTTCCCCCGCTCTCGGCTTTGTTCTCCCTCCGATCGCTTATGACAGGAAGAGAGCTTCTTCAACGAAGTTGTTGGGTTATTATCACAACAGAAATCTGAGAATGAGTTGTCTTCCCCGTCGTTCTTTCTTCAAACCCTAAAAAGCTAACTAAACATGGTTAGATTCTGTACTCAATCGATCCGGTGCCATTCTCTTCAGAGGCTTCGCTGTTTCATCTGCTTCTGATTTCAACGACGTTGTCGAGTCCTCCGGCTATGAAGATTTTTAGCTACGGCTTCGGTGGTGCTGGCACCAGAACCAACGTTTTCGGTCGTGTTTACATAGCTGATGAAGCTCCACCAGATCAGAACATCCCTTTCCATCACGAAATGTATCATGTAAGACCAATTTCTTAAGTTTGACTTTAGGTTTTCAATGTTTCTTATTTTAGGTTTATCAATTATTATAAGTACTTGATCCAAGTTATTTTCTGTAGGTCGATGAAACTGTCTCATAGGAACGAGACTTTATGGGCACACAACATGTTCCAGTTTATGTTATGCTACCTGTGAGTCTTTAAATATACTTTATTATTATTGGCTCTGCTTTATTAAAGACAAAAAGACATTAACCTCAATATTGCATCATGCTTTCATTATGTATTTGAAATTCAGTTGGGGATATTCAATATGGAGTGTAAGCTGGTTGATACGTGGTGGGGAATTGTTGAGGCCGTTAAGCCCCAGTAGTATAGATTGAAAGGTTACAAGCAACTATTTTCATTAGTGCGTGAAGTGGATCTTAAGTTACAGGTTTGTTTACATTTTCCATATAATATGTAATTGCTTATCAAGCCAAGGAACATTAACTATGACTTGTATTCAGGTTGTAATGTCGTTTCGTGAATGTGAAGGTAATGTTGGTGATGATGTTTATATTCCATTACCTAAATAAATAAAAGATATTAGAAAACCAACTTCTAATGAATAGTAAGGTTTTGATTGTTTCAAGTTTTATCACCAGTTATTGTGGTTGTGTTTGTGCCACGCACCGTTCTTCTGTATCCACAAAACCCTACTTGCCCGCATCTTCACGTCTTCATTTCCCCCGCTCTCGGCTTTGTTCTCCCTCCGATCGCTTATGACAGGAAGAGAGCTTCTTCAACGAAGTTGTTGGGTTATTATCACAACAGAAATCTGAGAATGAGTTGTCTTCCCCGTCGTTCTTTCTTCAAACCCTAAAAAGCTAACTAAACATGGTTAGATTCTGTACTCAATCGATCCGGTGCCATTCTCTTCAGAGGCTTCGCTGTTTCATCTGCTTCTGATTTCAACGACGTTGTCGAGTCCTCCGGCTATGAAGATTTTTAGCTACGGCTTCGGTGGTGCTGGCACCAGAACCAACGTTTTCGGTCGTGTTTACATAGCTGATGAAGCTCCACCAGATCAGAACATCCCTTTCCATCACGAAATGTATCATGTAAGACCAATTTCTTAAGTTTGACTTTAGGTTTTCAATGTTTCTTATTTTAGGTTTATCAATTATTATAAGTACTTGATCCAAGTTATTTTCTGTAGGTCGATGAAACTGTCTCATAGGAACGAGACTTTATGGGCACACAACATGTTCCAGTTTATGTTATGCTACCTGTGAGTCTTTAAATATACTTTATTATTATTGGCTCTGCTTTATTAAAGACAAAAAGACATTAACCTCAATATTGCATCATGCTTTCATTATGTATTTGAAATTCAGTTGGGGATATTCAATATGGAGTGTAAGCTGGTTGATACGTGGTGGGGAATTGTTGAGGCCGTTAAGCCCCAGTAGTATAGATTGAAAGGTTACAAGCAACTATTTTCATTAGTGCGTGAAGTGGATCTTAAGTTACAGGTTTGTTTACATTTTCCATATAATATGTAATTGCTTATCAAGCCAAGGAACATTAACTATGACTTGTATTCAGGTTGTAATGTCGTTTCGTGAATGTGAAGGTAATGTTGGTGATGATGTTTATATTCCATTACCTAAATAAATAAAAGATATTAGAAAACCAACTTCTAATGAATAGTAAGGTTTTGATTGTTTCAAGTTTTATCACCAGTTATTGTGGTTGTGTTTGTGCCACGCACCGTTCTTCTGTATCCACAAAACCCTACTTGCCCGCATCTTCACGTCTTCATTTCCCCCGCTCTCGGCTTTGTTCTCCCTCCGATCGCTTATGACAGGAAGAGAGCTTCTTCAACGAAGTTGTTGGGTTATTATCACAACAGAAATCTGAGAATGAGTTGTCTTCCCCGTCGTTCTTTCTTCAAACCCTAAAAAGCTAACTAAACATGGTTAGATTCTGTACTCAATCGATCCGGTGCCATTCTCTTCAGAGGCTTCGCTGTTTCATCTGCTTCTGATTTCAACGACGTTGTCGAGTCCTCCGGCTATGAAGATTTTTAGCTACGGCTTCGGTGGTGCTGGCACCAGAACCAACGTTTTCGGTCGTGTTTACATAGCTGATGAAGCTCCACCAGATCAGAACATCCCTTTCCATCACGAAATGTATCATGTAAGACCAATTTCTTAAGTTTGACTTTAGGTTTTCAATGTTTCTTATTTTAGGTTTATCAATTATTATAAGTACTTGATCCAAGTTATTTTCTGTAGGTCGATGAAACTGTCTCATAGGAACGAGACTTTATGGGCACACAACATGTTCCAGTTTATGTTATGCTACCTGTGAGTCTTTAAATATACTTTATTATTATTGGCTCTGCTTTATTAAAGACAAAAAGACATTAACCTCAATATTGCATCATGCTTTCATTATGTATTTGAAATTCAGTTGGGGATATTCAATATGGAGTGTAAGCTGGTTGATACGTGGTGGGGAATTGTTGAGGCCGTTAAGCCCCAGTAGTATAGATTGAAAGGTTACAAGCAACTATTTTCATTAGTGCGTGAAGTGGATCTTAAGTTACAGGTTTGTTTACATTTTCCATATAATATGTAATTGCTTATCAAGCCAAGGAACATTAACTATGACTTGTATTCAGGTTGTAATGTCGTTTCGTGAATGTGAAGGTAATGTTGGTGATGATGTTTATATTCCATTACCTAAATAAATAAAAGATATTAGAAAACCAACTTCTAATGAATAGTAAGGTTTTGATTGTTTCAAGTTTTATCACCAGTTATTGTGGTTGTGTTTGTGCCACGCACCGTTCTTCTGTATCCACAAAACCCTACTTGCCCGCATCTTCACGTCTTCATTTCCCCCGCTCTCGGCTTTGTTCTCCCTCCGATCGCTTATGACAGGAAGAGAGCTTCTTCAACGAAGTTGTTGGGTTATTATCACAACAGAAATCTGAGAATGAGTTGTCTTCCCCGTCGTTCTTTCTTCAAACCCTAAAAAGCTAACTAAACATGGTTAGATTCTGTACTCAATCGATCCGGTGCCATTCTCTTCAGAGGCTTCGCTGTTTCATCTGCTTCTGATTTCAACGACGTTGTCGAGTCCTCCGGCTATGAAGATTTTTAGCTACGGCTTCGGTGGTGCTGGCACCAGAACCAACGTTTTCGGTCGTGTTTACATAGCTGATGAAGCTCCACCAGATCAGAACATCCCTTTCCATCACGAAATGTATCATGTAAGACCAATTTCTTAAGTTTGACTTTAGGTTTTCAATGTTTCTTATTTTAGGTTTATCAATTATTATAAGTACTTGATCCAAGTTATTTTCTGTAGGTCGATGAAACTGTCTCATAGGAACGAGACTTTATGGGCACACAACATGTTCCAGTTTATGTTATGCTACCTGTGAGTCTTTAAATATACTTTATTATTATTGGCTCTGCTTTATTAAAGACAAAAAGACATTAACCTCAATATTGCATCATGCTTTCATTATGTATTTGAAATTCAGTTGGGGATATTCAATATGGAGTGTAAGCTGGTTGATACGTGGTGGGGAATTGTTGAGGCCGTTAAGCCCCAGTAGTATAGATTGAAAGGTTACAAGCAACTATTTTCATTAGTGCGTGAAGTGGATCTTAAGTTACAGGTTTGTTTACATTTTCCATATAATATGTAATTTCTTATCAAGCCAAGGAACATTAACTATGACTTGTATTCAGGTTGTAATGTCGTTTCGTGAATGTGAAGGAAATGTTGGTGATGATGTTTATATTCCATTACCTAAATAAATAAAAGATATTAGAAAACCAACTTCTAATGAATAGTAAGGTTTTGATTGTTTCAAGTTTTATCACCAGTTATTGTGGTTGTGTTTGTGCCACGCACCGTTCTTCTGTATCCACAAAACCCTACTTGCCCGCATCTTCACGTCTTCATTTCCCCCGCTCTCGGCTTTGTTCTCCCTCCGATCGCTTATGACAGGAAGAGAGCTTCTTCAACGAAGTTGTTGGGTTATTATCACAACAGAAATCTGAGAATGAGTTGTCTTCCCCGTCGTTCTTTCTTCAAACCCTAAAAAGCTAACTAAACATGGTTAGATTCTGTACTCAATCGATCCGGTGCCATTCTCTTCAGAGGCTTCGCTGTTTCATCTGCTTCTGATTTCAACGACGTTGTCGAGTCCTCCGGCTATGAAGATTTTTAGCTACGGCTTCGGTGGTGCTGGCACCAGAACCAACGTTTTCGGTCGTGTTTACATAGCTGATGAAGCTCCACCAGATCAGAACATCCCTTTCCATCACGAAATGTATCATGTAAGACCAATTTCTTAAGTTTGACTTTAGGTTTTCAATGTTTCTTATTTTAGGTTTATCAATTATTATAAGTACTTGATCCAAGTTATTTTCTGTAGGTCGATGAAACTGTCTCATAGGAACGAGACTTTATGGGCACACAACATGTTCCAGTTTATGTTATGCTACCTGTGAGTCTTTAAATATACTTTATTATTATTGGCTCTGCTTTATTAAAGACAAAAAGACATTAACCTCAATATTGCATCATGCTTTCATTATGTATTTGAAATTCAGTTGGGGATATTCAATATGGAGTGTAAGCTGGTTGATACGTGGTGGGGAATTGTTGAGGCCGTTAAGCCCCAGTAGTATAGATTGAAAGGTTACAAGCAACTATTTTCATTAGTGCGTGAAGTGGATCTTAAGTTACAGGTTTGTTTACATTTTCCATATAATATGTAATTGCTTATCAAGCCAAGGAACATTAACTATGACTTGTATTCAGGTTGTAATGTCGTTTCGTGAATGTGAAGGTAATGTTGGTGATGATGTTTATATTCCATTACCTAAATAAATAAAAGAAAATGGTCTGGAAAACCCGGATATTTATTTCACAGACAGAGATGGAAGGTGATATCCTGAAAGCCTTACTTGGGGAATTGATAAGGAATGTGTTTTGAGAGGTCGTATTGTTGTTGAGGTATTAGATTTTGCTAATCGCAAATGATTTGTGCACGCATGTTCTGGTGGACATTTAACAAAATAAAATTATAAAATTGAAACTGTCTTGTGCACAATATTTGCAGGTATACTTTGAGTGTATGAGTTGAATTCTTCCAGGATGGAAGCATTGCAGAGATAGAAGTTGATTTAGGTGCTTGCGGGGAATTGTGTTACCCGTCTTACCCTGCAAAACATGGTTCGTAGTATCTTGGTATTGGTGAATTCCAGGTACTTCTTTATAATAAAATCAATATGTAAACAACTAAATATATTAGCACTAGATATCATGATATTGACATGATTATGAATAGTAATTAGAGATGGAAATTTCAACTAATTTGCTTATGAATTGGTGGGTTATGTTTTATTTCTAATGATCAAATTCGTGAAGTAGAAAAAATTTACCTTTAAACAGGTCCAAAGTCACTCAAAGTGTATTTTCAGCTCATAAAAAAAATCCCAACTATTTTTGCTATAGAGTTGGATAATTAGATAAATTCTGAAATTAAAACAATTTTATATTCAGATTCATTATTTTTTAAAAAAACAGACAAAAAGTGTTTCAGGTCAAAGCTATCAACCTGTTTGAAACCACATCAAACAATCAACAGTTTGAGTCTAACCTGTTTGACTCAGTACCCAACCTCATTCGTTTTGCTACTACTAATTGTGAATGAAAATTAAAAGAAATATTGTGGCCAATTGCTTCTTTTGATTTACGACTTTACGTAATTTGTTTTACTTTGTAGTGCTATGATAAATACCTAAGAAATTGTCTTGAGAAAGCTGCAGAAGCCAGATAACACTCATTTAGGGTAGACCAACTTGTAGAACGGCCTCTTATAATTCCCAACCTCTAATACGAAATTCTTTTGTGATGATGGTGATTACGATAGTGCATATTGCAGATTTTTTCTAAATTTGTACTCTCAGTTTCTCATTGATCATGGCGACAGGGTATTTGAAGGTATTCCCATTTTTGTAAAGGTAAGTCAATTAGTCAACACTGGTCAAAGCATAGCCAACTGAAATAATTTTTTATAAAGTTTTTATGGATGATCAGTTATCAGCTATTTATTGGTGGTAGAAAACTGCAAGCTATGCAGCTGAACTGACTGCTGGATTTTACAATGGGGCCAGCCATGATGCATATGCTCCAATTGCTTCAACGTTAAAGAAGCATGAAACTGCTTTAAACTTCATGCGTTGAGTTGTGAACATTGGAGCAGCAAGAGGGCTTTCCAGAAGCAATGGCTGACCTGAAGGGTTAGTTTGGCAGATCTAAACTATATTAAGAATTAGTGCTCATGAATAAACTAAACTTAGCAGATGACTTTTGCTATAAATGACTATCTAAACATGATTAATCAATCTTACATTATACTGATTATTCTGGCATCAACTTCACGTTTCACAAGAATTACAAATGTGTAAATGTTCATCAACCACATAATTTTTCGCCGCAACGCGCGGCTGGAATAACACTAGTTATAGTTAATAATATGTTACATGGTTTTCAAATGACTCTTTCTTTGTCATTAGATGTGACAAATTTCGCACACTAATACGTTTTTCCATCATTATATAGTTAAAAACTGGTTATTTATCACATGTAACTGTGTATTGATCACCACGGTGCATGCCCCCAGGGGCGGCCCGGGGGAGGGGCAAACCCGACCTCCGTCCCGAGCCCAATTTTTCGAGGGGCACATTTATATATATATATATATATATATATATATATATATATATATTGTATTTTTTTTTTTAAAAAGAAACCTAGTTGGATGGAAGATTAGCCCAATAAAATACCCAAACAAATTAGGCCCATATCAAAATTTTTTTGGCCTTTATCCGGCGCTCACGTTCAGTCGTTCAAGAAGTGAGAATTGAGAAACAAAAATTGAAATTCAAAATCCCCCAAAAAACCCTTGACCTCACCTAAACACATGGTGCTCGACGAGACGACGATGACCGTGCCCCACTGCACCCTCAGCGTCAGCCCCTCACCCTGCGAAGTGCAACCGCCGAGTGGGAGGCTTTGCTGCGGCAGTGCGGCAGCTGCCGGCTACGTGCGACGGTGCGACCACAGACCACTCGACCAGCCGTCCAGCCTCCTTTAGTCCTTCGACCTTCAATTCTTCAAGACCGGCGACCACTAACCAGGTAATGTTTTTGTGTTGATTGTTTTCTTGTTGATTAATGATTAAATAATTTAAATTGTTAATGTTTTTGTGTTGATTTGTGAATTTGACAGTTTGTCATGTTGAACTAATGAATTAGGATTTAGGTTAGGATTTACAGTTTACTGATTATTGAATGACTGATTTAGGTTTACTAATTTAGTTCAAAATTTGGGTCCATTTACTGATTTAGGATTAGGATTTAGGGTTTACTAATTTGCATCCCTAATTTTTAAATTAAGGAATTATGCCTCCTAAACAACTATCCCCAATGTTTATCATTTATTAGTATAATTAGTCGTCCCTTACGAAAAAATTTTATATATTTGAATGCGTTAAGCGTTAGGGGCTAGAGGTATTCATAAAACGACCGAACCGTCTAAACCGGACTGGATCGAAGACAATTGGTCGGTTTTAGAACTTAATGGTGTGGTTTATGGTTTGAGTATGTATATATATATTATTGAAAAACCTAAATTAACGTCTTTTCATTTCTCTTGCCCCTTTATTCTCTATTTTCTTTATTCATGGCTCACATGTTGTATTAAAATAAAAAAAAGATAGATGACAATATTATTGATTTAGAAGATCATCTTCAATCAAATCAATTTTTTTAGACTAGTTTTGTTATTTTGATAATGGTTGGCTTGAAGATTATAATTTTCAACTTTTGAAATTTGAATTTTAAATGGATTATGTCTTTTAAATCATTATATTAAATGTTTTGTATTGTTTTTTTAAAAAACCGCGAAACCGCAAAAACCGAACCGTAAAACCGATAAACCGTTAATACTGGTCGGTTTGGTTTACAAAACTTACATGGTCGATTTGGTTTGTCATTTTTTGAAACCGCAATTAGTGGTTTGGTTTATAAATTTTTGCAAAACCGACCGAACCGCACCGCGGACATATCTATTAGGGGCCTTTTTTCCCCGACTCGTCCTGGCACCCAAATTCTCAGGGCTGCCCCTGCATGCCCCAATGATGATATTAGACTCTTGCTTGAATTTTTTCTACTTTATTTATATGAAAGCATCTTTAACAATAATTGAATATTAAAGTTCAAACTAAAGGGACTATAATCTTATGTTAAACCTTATATCAATTTGTTAAAACCGGACCAGAAACCAATAGTGTAATCGGTTGAAAATAAGGTGTTTGGACTGCTCTAAGTTGAACCGGTCGGTTACCGGTCATACCTGCGAACAAAAGGTGATCGGGTATGTTTTGTTTTTCCCTTTAAAATCCAAATGATTAAAAATTAAAATCAAATCATATATTTGTAAACATGATTATGTTTATTTAAATATTAATTATGCATGTTTAAATTTTTTATAATTTTATATGTTTTTTTGTGTTTTTTATGTATTTTTAATATCATTCGCTTTGATTGTCGGACCAGTTTACCAGTAAAATATTCGTTTTTTTCTTTTGTCCTTGAAAAGATTGTTTATAACTTATAAGCGTTGTCTTCGTAGAAAATGTTTTTATGGATTAAGTTCAACATTTTAATATCATATTTTCATTGGGCCATTATTATTGATCTTATAAAATTTATTCTATGACCCATATATGATATATTTAACAACAGAGTAAAAAGTGAAATTCGATGATTGGACTCCTTATCAGGCCTGTATTGGTCTTCTTTTTTTTCCCTGTTTTCTACACGTACAAAATATTTCACCACCACCACCACCGGGATCGCCGACATAGGGATCGGAGAAACCTACATCAAACAAGATGAAGGAAGAAGTTTCTTGATTTTACCGGAAGAAATCCAGGATCAAGGAAGCAGAAAGAGTAGTGGTGTTAATCGGGTCGGATAACAGTTTATTCGTGTTATTCGGATTTGAAAATTTTAGGACCCTATCTGAAGCCCGACCCGATCTGAATTTGAAATTTGTTAGTCCGATCCGAATCTATCCGAACAGCCCGAAAAACCCCAATAAACTTATTTTTTTTATCCGAACAATCCGAATAAACATGGTTTATTGGGATTGATTTCGGATATCCAATCTGAATAAAAAAGATTTTGTCTATCCGATCCGATCCGAATTTGGAAAATGGATACTGATCCGAATCTATCTGAGTATCCGAATCGTTAGTTCGGATTTGTTTTTTCTGGTTTTGGATACGATTTGGATTTCATATTTTTTGAATAAATAATTATATGTATATATGTGTATATATATATATATATATAGGGTAATGTTCTAATACTAACCCACTCTTACGGCGATAACGCATTAACTTTGGCAAAAAATAGCCGAATCTTGAATTTTTTTTTTAAACATCATTGTAACACAATTTGAACACCATGTTCTTTTATGAGTTTGGGCTAATTCATTACCGTTTGGGCTCTTACAGTACTGTAGATGTTTAAATATTTAAAACTTACAGTAATGTAACAAAAAACTTACAACGATGATATTTTTTAGACGGTGATGAATTAGCCCAAACTCAAAAAAGAACATGGTGTTCTAATTGTGTTACAATGATGTTCAAAAAAAAAAATTCAAGATTCGGCTTCGTTTTGGCAAAGTTAATGGGTTATCGCCGTAAGAGTGAGTTATTATTTGATCCCAATCCTATATATATAATATATATATAAATGGAGAAAATATTAGAATTACATAAACGAATCCAGCATGATTGTAGACTACATTTTACTGTGTTCAAGAAGCAAACAATGGTGGTACTGGCGACGATGGGAGCACAAAACTAATCGCGACAGAGACTACAGACAAATCTGACAGGAGCAACAGAAAATGACTCAAGGTTTTGAATACCGAGTTCCTAACAATGGCTCTCATTCATGACCTTTATTATGCTAAATCGTCAAGAGTAATGCGAAAGCAATTGTAAACAAAGTGCAACTTAACCCTACAAAAGCAAGGAAAGGTCAAATAGTACTCAAATAACTTGAGCTCTAACAACACTTGTTAAACACGAAGTGGCACGCGACGGAAACAACACAGATACAAACGATTAACACAAAATAGAAAGCAAATGACATGATGATTTAACGTGGTTCGATTGATGTAACATATGTCCACAGGCTGACAACATTTATCTTTTATTACTTAAGATACTCAAAAATTACAATTACATGATTAAATATTTATAAAGAATATAAGACCGGTTTAGGGCTTACTAAACTAATTTGTCCTAAAGTTCTACAAAACCTAACAAATTTTCTGTCGAAAAAAATCAGTCACAATTTTTTAATGATCGAGGGAATTTCAATTCCAAATCAAGTGATAAAATATAGGCATAATTTTAAAAGCAAGCTGGTTATGTGGTCCATTATTTAGTTGACTAATACACATTGGTTGAATTTGAAAGAATCGGTTATATAATAAACCAACAAACAATCTTTGAAGTGACAGATTCCTAAATCTATTAATGCAATTAATGATGGAAAAACGAAAACAACAATTCTTGCGAGACGTGTGATATTGACATCTTTCTTTAATGGAGATGCTAGGTATATGGTCCAAATTTATTTGAATGCAATGATTTAATTTTTGTTAATTGTCATGACTTTTTTTGAACTTGACATGTTATAGAAAAAAGAATGGACTGAAATAAAAATGTTTTTTTAAGTTATACATTTTAATTTTTGTTACCTTTCTAACATAAAGATAACGTTTCTTCTTAAGTCACCCTGTCCAGGTACTATTAGGTAGGACTGTCATAACAGGTCAAAGACGATACGGTTAATACACGAAACACAAAATGGGTAGATACAAACACGACACGAAAATTCATTGTGTCTAATTTTCCAAACACAAACACGACCAGTTAAATACACGTAAATATTAAATAATCCGTTAAGAAATTTGTTAACATTTAACACTATAAATGACCTGTTAAAAACATGTTAAATACCTATTAAGGAACTAGGGTTAGAGAACTAGAAATTTTAGAAGGTAGTCGATTACCCACCTATTTTATTATATTATTTATTTTAAATTTTAAACAGGTCTTAATAGGTCTTAATAAGTCTTAACGGGTCTTAGTGAGTTTTAGCAGGTATTAACGGGTTTACCTATTTAGACACGAAAAATAAACAGGTCTTGACTTGTCGACATGTTTAAGACATTAAACATGTTAAGGGTAAACAAGAAACATGTTAAACTTATAACGTTTCGTGTCGTGTTAATGTGTCTGTGTCTAAAACTGTGAGCAGGGACGATTCTTTATTGGGGCCCGGGGGCCCCGGCCCCCCTATTTTTCCAGTCAGAAGGGTCGATTCAGTAGTATTTTGTCGAAAAATCATTCGATCCCCTTTGTTTTCTTCCTAAAAATCCTTCGGCTCCATCCGTTTTTCTTCCAAAAAATCCTTCGGCCCTCTCCGTTTTCTTCCTAAAAATTGTTCGGCCCCCTTCGAGCTTTTTTCAAGCTCCGTCCCTGAATGTGAGCCTACTATTATGCTATAATTCTAAGATGAGTTGAATCTTAATCATCAACAAGTCTTAGTCTTAGTTTAATTAGAATTGTATTTATTTGCTGACCAAGTTACTATTCCTTTAAAATACATGACAAGTGGACAGGGTTTATGCATGAGTTTAATGCATTTTGGTTCAGGGTTAGTTTCCATCTGGGTCGAATTCATTTGATGTCTAGGGAGTGGCAAGGCCCCTCACTCAACTTTAGTTAATGTAAAATTTCCAGTAATCAATCTCAAAAAGATTAGGCCCCTACACTATATTTTACTAGGCTCCTTCTCTATGCTAATTTCTGGATGATGGCGAATTTAATGTTTATCCATTTTACTATCAATTATAATTATCATGCTCAATGTAACTTCAATTTCAACCATATGTGAATAAGTGTATCTTATTGTGTGAATTTTTAATCTTCTCTATCCATTTGCTATTTTGATGCTCATTTATTAACTATAAATATACGGGTTTTCGCTATTATTTGAAATTATCATCTTTTGACTCTTTTTTTAGACATATATCTTTTGCATTCACTGGCAAAAAATCTTGGATCTGTCACTCGTTTCATGCAGATAATTTCATACTAATCAAATAATTTGAGTTTTGTTAAAATATTGTTTTATCATAATCTTGAGAATTAACTCTACTGATTAATCAACTCAACTTTTATAGAACATCAAATATTTGTTAAATTAAAATAGGAGCAAATGCTTTATTCAGAAACATGAGTGACTTTTATGTCTGAATCATCTATTGTTACTAACTACATAATAATATATATATATCATCATTTTTCTAGTTGCATACACTGTTGAATTTGAGATCCTGGATTTCTCATGCTGGTAGGGTGTTCACGGTTCGGTTCGAAACCGTGAAACCACCCAAACCGGTCATCAGTTCGGTTTTACTGTCGGTTTTTTTCTAAACATTTTGATCGGTCGGTTTCAAAAGTTCAAAACCGTAACGAACGGTTTGGTCTACGGTTTTTGCCAAAAGCCGGTCGTAAAAAACCTGATCAGACCGTATGTGTGTATGTATGAATTTTGATATGTATATACTATTTAGATAAGTTATTGGTTGTTTGGTTAGTACTTGAAGTTTTATAACTTTGTAAAGTAAGTTTGTTGTTTTTGGACTTGTTGGTTTATTTTTGAATACCATGTCTTCTAGACAAATTTTGTACTTTATAACAGGTTTTGTAATAGTAAATATTTTTTACTTCTTGTATTTTGTAGCAGGTTTTGTAGTGTTTTTTACACATGTTATAATTTTGGACACATTAGTGACATAAGGTTTTTTTTTCAAAGATAGGCTTCACTTTTTATTTTTAACATGAAAAAACCGTAAAACAAACCGGAGCCAAACCGTTTATAACGGTTCGGTTTGGTTCGGTTTTTATTTTTAACGGTCCGGTTTTGATTTTTACTATTTAAAAACCGTTATTAACGGTTCAGTTTATGGTTTAACCTAAAAACCGGACCGTGAACACCCCTAAATGCTGGTATATGTTTTTCTTGAATGAGTATATTGGCACTTAAACTTAACGTCAAAGAACATTATATTAAAGGAATACTAATACAATTGTTTAATTTGCATATTAATAATCATGCCAACTAGGGCGTACCCATGTAGAAGGGTGGGTGTAATCGTCCTCTTAAATTTTTTTCCAGTACTATATATCTTAACTACTTAATAATACATATTGGAGAGATGAAATACTATTGTCTTAAAATTAAGAAAAATACAACCCAAGAAGCATGTGGTACAACACAAATAAGCTTAAAATCAATCTTGAAGATGCTTAAACGTTCATTCCCAAGTGAAGCCCTAATTTTTGCTTTCCATCTCCCAGACGATTTCTTAACCATTCTCGGCAATTTCCTCCATAATCAGAAAGTCATCCGATTGATCTTCATACCCCTTTGATTCTTCTTACCTTATACCGTTAATATCACAACCAGGATCAACGCCACTGAAGAAATCGGATTCGAGAACTGGATCTTGAAGAAACCTATCTTAATTTCTTCGCCACTGAAGCATCAACACAAAAGGGGTAAGCATCTTCTTTTCTGAAACAATACATCGGTTACAAGAAATTTGGCTCCAATTTCAAATGTTTGAAATGTTTGATTTCTTGTTTAAATAGATGCCGCTCTTCAATGGAACACCCATCTTGTTTGATTGCATTTTCTAGATTTAGCGTTTTGTTGATTGTATGTTTTTATGATGCATCTGTTTATGTTGCTCTGTTTTATATCGTCAATTTAATCGGAAAATCTTGTTGTGTTTTTTAGGTTTGAGAACATTTGTTGAAGAATTTTGAATATGGCTGCACATAAAAACATCAGGTACTTAATTGCTTCTTCAACTTAGGTTTTTACAAAGAAAGTGGGGAAGAAGAAGAAGGTAAATTTTAGTTATTCAGATGAATATTAGAATGTAATAAGTTGAACAATGAAACTACATGAAACTAAAGCCTAACTTGTGTACATTTGAATAAAAAATGTTGGACAAACAACTGTATGGGCTTCTATTAATTATTCTTGTATTGTTGTGTGATGAATTATTATTCTTCAATTGAGTTCTTATGTTACCTTCACTTAATTATTTAACCTATATTTGAGATGTTAACAAGAATGTTTTTTTATTGTTGAGTTCTTCTATTGATTGAGTTGTTAACATGAACTTTTGGGGTTTGATTTAAAAAGATTTATTGTGTTTCACCTAATTTAATTTTGCAGACCAACACTTTATATATATAATTTAACCTTTTCAAACTTGCAGCAATATGTTTGCTTCAGAATTCATGACCTTTTTTTCGGATACTTTTAAATCATAGAAACCATATGTAGTTGCTAATAGGAATATAGGATAAGTTTTAGAACGTTTAATTGATATTTACATTGCTTTATATGTGCAGATTACCTGAATAAATACCAATGATGAAACATACATCCTCATGTTTGTGGATAATTTTTTCAAGTATTATGAAAGGAAGGTGCTACACCAATCTTTAACAACGTGGAGGATATGCTCAAATGGTCTGACTTGTAAGTTACATATTTTCATAAATAGAATTTTATGCTAAATATTTATATGTTTTGTGGTTTATCTGGTCTGAGGAATTATGATGCTATGTTGCATTGTTTTGGTGATAATTATAATTGTATGAAGTAGCTACTTTGGAATAATGAAATGAAAGATTGTCCTGCTTAATTCATGTTATATGAAGTAAGATTGTTAAGGGGTGAATTGTCGATCATATGAGTAAATGAGGGTTACTAGCCACTGTAAAAAAATGATTTAATGTTATCTTGAATGGTTTTTTTTGGTTGATTATGTTTCTACTTTTTGTCAATGGTGGGCCTTAGAATTGAGCTACAAGCAAAAGAATATTATTTTTCTCCAAAAGTGCATATTCCTTGGTTCTGACTATATTAAAATGTTTTTGTAGAATGAGGCTGATGAAATGCTTTCAATTCAAGGGATTTCAAGGATCAGGTGTGCATCAAAACTTATATGTTGATATCTAAACTATATATTGTAATTCATTTGAGGAGGACAAAAGAGTAAATTTAGGTAATTTTAAGAGATAATTTAATTACAATTCTTAAAATACATTATACAATCTCTTGAAGCCACGTAAATATGTAAGGTTATTTAAATAGTCCTATTTTTTGTAGAATTGTATTTTTTTTTAAATTGCTTCTTGAATAATACTTGCATGTGGATAATTGTGTTGCCAATGAAGAATAGGTGTTGACTCGTATATTTGCTCTAGGAAGGGCTCATATTTTCTTTCACCACTCTAGAAAAATATAATTCGACCATTTTAAATTGATTTTTAAACGTTTAACCATCTTTTGTTTAGAAAAGTGTAACAAGTTTCTAGATTTTTTTTACATGTGTGCTTTGATATATCTAGATTTTAGTAAAATTGAGAATAAAAATAATGATTGCTTATACAGAATTACTTTGGAATTTGGATACATTTAAAGATATGATCTGTTGAGTTGAGGTATGGATCCTTTGAAACAAATTTTAGGCATCCCAAAAAATGGGATGTGAGCACACTTTCATATTTGTTATAAAGAACACATGCTCAAAAGAAGGATTTTTGAGTTGGGTGCTACCACGAAATGAAACAAAATGATTTTTCTATAAGATCAAGAAGTGAAAAAATTTAAGTTAAATGATGCATCTTTATTTGGGTTCCAGAAAAAACTGTCTTTTCATTTCTCTTTATTTAGTTCTGAGATGCTTTTATCAAGAAGATCAAGGAAATTCAATATGAATTTTGTTTAGTTTGAAGAAGGATCAATGGAGGGTGCCAGTGTATGGAATAGCCAATTTAATTCCTAAAATAAGAATGTTTTATAAGGAAAAGATGATCGAAAAATCTGTATTTTTATTACAAAAAATTTGTGTTTTTAGTACAAAATTGTAGTGTTAAATCAATTTAAAATTCTTTAATGTATTTTTTTTCTTTTTACTTATTTAACCAGGTGCTAATATTTTATTTGGATTCTCAAAGCTCTTCTTTGGGAAATTTGCATTAATTCATCTAAGGCAAATGGTGGGGTGTTATAGTTGATTATTGATTCTCACCTAATGCAAACGGTAATGTAGTTTCAAAATCTTTTTTAAAAAGTAGGGTGTTATAGTTGATTTGGTAATCGGTTGCCGCCGTCGCATCGCGCGGGTTTCCGACTAGTATATATAGTACATGTATAAAATGAAAAACCACTTGAGTTGAAAAACCTTAAAAAACCTTATGTAACAAAAAGTTTTTTTTTTATTTTTAAATAGTTTTGTAACATTATTAGGGTCATTTTTATAAAAAATATAAAAAAAGCGCCGACCCATTTTAAAAAAAAAATTAATAAAACGAAAATATAACACTAAAGTAACTCCTTTTTCAGTCATGTATAGCGATGTTACGTATGTGTTACATCGGTCTTTTATTAATTTTTAAAAAAAACTAGGCAGTGTTTTTTTTTATAAAAATAACCCTAATGATGTAACCTAATTGTAGAAAAAATGAAAAAAAAAAGATTTTTTTTGATGGTTTTTTTCATTGTTTTCAAAGTTTTCTCAACTTAAGTAGGTTTTCAAAATAACTCTCTCCTATATATATATATATATATATATATATATATATATAGACACACACAGACATTTATAGGGATGAACTTTTATAATAACTCACCTTAAATACAAAAGGGTATTTTAGTTATTTGTTTTAATTACGAAAATTAGATTTAATAAGAGAGTGACAAGTGTCATACTCTTAAAAAATCATCCATTTCCCTATTTTTAAATATAAGTTTCCCTCCTTCATTTTATAAACTTATAAATTTTTTATACTATGTTATTTTTTTATAAAAATTACATCATTTAACTCGTCATATTTTTCTCGTTAATTCTATTATAGTCATGCCAAATTTTTTTCGGGCGTTCTTAATTACAACAACGTAACGAACAAAAAGTGTAATAATTTTCCCTCTGTTTTCAAAAAAAAAATTAGCTTAAATTTTTTTCTCCCTTATCTTAAATATACATTACAAACTTAACTTTATTATAAAAATTAGCTCATTAAATAAATTTACATCAATATAAGATAAAAAGTTAGATAATTGTAACGTAAATACAAAGTATAACACTTTGAAAAATTCAACTCGTTACATTAGTTTAATTATGAAAACCTTGAAAAAACTAAGCTCGTTACATCAGTGTAATTACTAACATTTTGAAAAAACATCAGCTCGTTACATCAGTGTATTTACGAACACTTTGAAAAATTTCAGTTCGTTACATCAGTGTAATTACGAGCATTTTGATAAAACTTCAACTCATTACATTAGTGTAATTACGAACACTTTGAAAAAATTTAGCTCGTTACATCAATGTTACAGCTCGTTTCATTAGTGTAATTATGAACACTTTGAAAAAATTCAGCTCGTTACATCATTGTAATTATGAACACTTTGAAAAAATTCAACTTGCTACATCAGTGTAATTACGAAAATTTTGAAGAAATTAAGCTCATTATATCAGTGTAATTTTGAAAACTTTGAAAAATTTTGACAAGACTGTACTTGAATTAAAGATAAAAATGTGACAAATTTAATTATATAACTTTTATAAAAAAATAATAATGTATATAAAAGTTACGAAGGTTTAAATAATTGGGGGTAAACTTTTTTTTTTAAATGTAATCAAGTACACCCATCAAATGCCCAAAATACTTTTAAACAAATCTCATTCACTAATTTTTTCCCGAATTAGTATGGACCATATATTTCAAATTCATTATATTAGACAACCAATCAAATTGGGTTATTAAGTTCTCCCAGTTAGTGTGGGTTAACAATTGATCATTACCCTATATATATATATATATATATGTATATATATATATATATATATATATATAGGGTAAAGATCCTATAATAACCCACTCTTATTGCATAACCCGAAATAACCCTGCAAGATGAACCCGAATCTTTGGTTTTTTTTTCAAAATCTTAGTTTTACATGTACAAGAATATGTTCTTTTATGTGTTTGAGCAAATTCTTTTTCGTTTGTGATCCTACATCAATGTAATTTGCCTTACAGCGCACTGTAAGGCAAATTACATTGATGTAGGATCACAAACGAAAAAGAATTTGCTCAAACACATAAAAGAACATATTCTTGTACATGTAAAACTAAGATTTTGAAAAAAAAACCAAAGATTCGGGTTCATCTTGCAGGGTTATTTCAGGTTATGCAATAAGAGAGGGTTATTATAGGATGCGGATTATATATATATATATATATATATATATAAGAGAAGATTCAAATGAAAACTCCCTATTTCTAAGAAAACTCCTTCAACCAATCACATAATTTCAAATTATTTTGCTTTTTTTTTATTTTTTAAAGGATATTTTAGTAAAACTCTCATCAATTATATAAGGAAATTATTAATTTGCAAATTAAATATATATTTAAAGTTAAAGACGTGAAAAATAACAAATTATAAAACCCTAGATGTTAATGTTGACGAAATAAACGTGATGGATTTTGGAACTAGCCCCACCTACTCCGATCAATGGCCACCGCCGATGAATTTGACGGGCATACCTGCAGCCGCCACGCACCGGTGGTATTTATGGTGTCACACCGTTACCATCATCTGCTTGACAACCCGACGTCATTAAGGAATTTAGATGTGGGATCAAGAAGGAAAATGTTGTGATTCGTGAAGTCGCATCCAAAGCCGTTAAGGACCTGCCTAACTCACTTCAAGCAGGTGTCGGCTTGGATCGGGAGTCGCTCGAGTCGGTCGGCCAAGCCATCAACGATCTGGGAATCCCCGTCTCTGGAATCGTTGCTCAAGGTAAGGAATATATATTGGCTATTGATTATTACATTGAAAATAGATAAAGACACTGATATTAAAGTCGTGTCTAATCAACCCTAACCTTAGGAAGATAGGTGGAATTAGATTGAAGATGTAGCAGAAGTGATGAGAAGCATAAGTAGGTTTCTTATAGCATCCATCGAAGTGTTGATAGAGCATACATGCACAATCGATCGAGTGTTGCCAAGGAAGAATATCTTAGAAGTTATATCAAAGATGGGTTTTATTCTTTGCTTTTATGTCTATATTGTGACAATTTATCTTTTAAAAAGCTAAATGCAATATATTCTCATTTTTGAATAAATGCTAGTTTTTGTGACTTTTCTTCATTTGCGTAACATAGTTTTTATTTTTCTTAAATGGTTATATTTTGCTATGAATTTTGGGGTTCTTTGCTATCACATTGATTTAGGTGAAGCCATGCTAGGTTACGATGAAGATGAATTACATATATGTAGTGTTTGTAAGCTCGTTACATATGCATTTACACCAATTGTTTTTCATTATTGTCTTTACACAAGATATATTACATATAAGTAATCGTATAACTTTTTAATGTTTCGTTTGCATATTCATCTTCATCTTTATCATCTTCATATATGTAATCAGGTTTATAAACCAGTTATATTAACCGGTTATATTATTACGTATACGTAATCAGGTTTATATTAACCAATTATACGTTTACAATGTAAGTGAGTAAATTTGTATTGTTTTTTTTATTGTTACGTATATGTTATCAAATAAGCTACATAACTTAGTTTATACAATCGACTTAATAAATACGTTTTTTTAGTTTTAACTTTAATAATTAGAATATGAAGTGTTATTATTTCTTCAATGATATATTTTACTATATATATGTAATTCGTTATATGATTACATACATGTAATCAGTTATATGATTAAATTTATGTAATCAAATAATTTGTTTTTTAAAAAATTCCGATTTTTTTAATCAAAAAAATTTTTGATTGTTTGAATTTAATTTTTTTAGCAAAAAAATAATTTTTTTGAATTATTTTTTTATATAATTGTAAGAGATAGGAGAGGGAAAAGAGAAAAATAATTTTAGGAATTTTATTAAATATAGGAGAGATAAAAATTTTGTTTTGATTAATCTACCCTTATGAATTTATAATTAAATCCTTTAATTGTCATTTATTTACAATATTGCCACTTGATCTCAACCATTGATTATATCAATCAATGGTGGATTAAATGCTTTCTTGGTTTTATTTAAAATGAGAGTTTTCTATGGAACCCTATATATATATAAACTAGATTATTAACCCGTGTATTACATGGATTTAATATAATATTAAGTAGTTAGTGATGAAAATTTAACCATCATGAAACGATATTTTGATATAAAATGATTAATTCACATATTAATAAATATTTTAAGTAATAAAAAAATAATTAAAAACTCTAATTATTATACAAATTTTATATGAACTTTTAATGTGTAGAAATTAGTATCTTTGAAATAAATAACGTTAAAAACTTTAGTTTGTATTATATTAAAAATTAACTTTTATAAATCAATAATATAAAATATAATTTTTGTAATTATTAAAGTTAAAGGACCCAATTAAAAATAGCGTTAAACATAATGGACCAAAAGTGTAACGTGCTATATCATTTTTATAACTTCAGTTTTTAAATAAATTAAAAACGTCATTTGTTTATAAAACTACATTGTACAAATACTTCTTTTATAGTATATTTTATTTAAAAAAAATATTTTGTAAGATAACTTGTTTTTTACATAAATTTTGTTACTATAAAAATTTTGATTTTAGAACATTTATATTTTATAAAAAATTTTTAAGTGCGTTTTATACTAAAAAGATAAATTATATATTAGTTACTTATATTATAATTATTTAATTAGAGAGAATATGTATATTTAATATGAGAGAGAATTAAGTGGATTAATAAAAATTTGACAAGTGGCAATAGTGGTGCAAAAATGTGACATGTGGCAATAGTGGTGCAAGAATTTGACATGTAGCAAAATTGTTATTCTTTTATTATATAGTATAGATTATGTGTGTTAAAATCCTAATCGACTCTTTTAATATTTTGCAATCGATCCCCTTAAATTTGCATAATATGACTTATGATGAGAATTAAAGTAATATTTATACTTGTTCTTTGTTTTTTTGAAGAAAATGTTACATAAAAAGTCGTCATAGATGTTCTTTTTGATAAATTGTAAAAAATAAAACCCCGTAGAGAACAACAGGCTTGACAATCTTAACCTATAATAAGATGAGTAACTTAAAAACTATGTAAATATAATGAATTCAAACGGGTGACAATGATCAATAATATATTTAATGAGAAAATTACAAAAAATTATTCAATTAAATTATTTATTTAGTTACAATTCATTTTCACGTACATGAACGAAATTGATGTTTTATAAAATGACTTATTTAAACCCAAACTATTTTTTCTTAAACTTATCATGACATTCACCCATCCTCACCCACACACATCCTAACAAGCAACAACATCCTAACCTATGCACGTTCAAACCTGTTACCCAACCCAACCGCCCATTTTGCCAGGTATAAGAAAAACTTTAGTTGTGTTGTATTTTTGTTATTATTTATTATATAAAATTTAGTTTAATTGTCTTTTTTTAACATGACTCTACCCAATTTGACATAACCCAATCTAAATTGAATAAAAAAATATTATATACCGTACCTTAAACAACTTTAAAAAAATGCCCCTAAATTTTTTTAATATCTTTTAACATTTAACACTACAAATGACATGTTAAGGAACTAAGGTTAGAGAACTAGAAATTTTAGAAGGTAGTCGGTGACCGACCTATTTTATTATATTATTTATTTTAAATTTTAAACAGGTATTAACAGGTTTTAATGGATCTTAATAAGTCTTAATGAGTTTCAATGTGTCTTAACAGGTATTAATGAGTTTACCTGTTTATACACGAAAAATAAACAGTCTTAATTAACTTGTCGACCTTTTGTAGACACGAAACATGTCAAGGGTAAACACGAAACATGTTAAAGTTATATCGTTTCATGTCGTGTTAATGTGTCTGTGTCTAAAATTGTCAGCCCTACCATTAGACTATAATTCTAAAATGAATTTAACCTTAATAATCAACAAGTCTTAGTCTTAGTTTAATTAGAATTGTATTTATTTGGTGACCAAGTTACTATTCCTATAAAATACATGATAAATGGTCAGGGTTTATGCATGAGTTTATTGCATTTTGGTTCAGGGTTAGTTTCCATCTGGGGCGAATTCATTTGATGTCTAGGGAGTGGCAAGGCCCCTCACTCAACTTTACACTCAACTTTAGTTAATGTAAAATTTTTAGTAATCAATCTCAAAAAGATTAGGCCCCTACTCTATATTTTACTAGGCTCCTTCTGTAATGCTAATATCTGGATGATGGCAAATTTAATGTTTATCCATTTTACTATCAACTATAATTATCATACTCAATGTAACTTCAATTTCAACCGTATGTGAATAAGTGTATCTTATTGTGTGAATTTTTAATCTTCTCTATCCATTTGCTATTTTGATGCTCATTTATTAACTATAAATATGCGAGTTTTTGCTATTATTTGAAATTATCATCTTTTGACTCTTTTTTTAGACATAAATTTTTTGCATTCACTGGCAAAAAATCTTTGACATGTCATTGTTTGATGCAGATAGTTTCATTCTAATTAAATGATCTAAGGTTTGTTAAAAATATTGTTTTATCATAATCTTGAGAATTAACACTACTGACTAATCAACTCAACTTATAAAGAACATCAAACATTTGTTAAATTAAAATAGGAGCAAATGCTTTATTCAGAAACATGAGTGACATTTATGTCTGAATCATCTATTGTTACTAACTACATAATCATATATGTCATCATTTTTCTAGTTGTGTACAGTGTTGAATTTGAGATCCTGGATTTCTCGTGCTGGTATATGTTTGTTCTTGGATGAGTATACTGGCACTTAAACTTAACATCAAAGAACATTATATTTAAGGAATAATGATACAATTGTTTAATTTGCTTATATTAAATCATGCCAATAGGGGCGTACCCATGTAGAAGGGTGGGTGCAATCGCCCTCTTAAATTTTTTTCCAGTACTATATATATAGTACATGTATAAAATAAAAAACCACTTGAGTTGAAAAACCTTAAAAAAACTCTATATAACAAAAGTTTTTTTTTTAATTTTTAAATAGTTTTGTTACATTATTAGGGTTATTTTTATAAAAAATGTAAAAAAAGCGCCTACCCATTTTTTTTTTAAAATTAATAAAACGAAAATGTAACACTGACGTAACTCCTTTTTTCAGTCCTGTATAGTTATGTTACGTACGTGTTACATCGGTTTTTTATTAATTTTAAAAAAAAAACTAGTCGGCGCTTTTTTTTATTTTTTTTATAAAAATGACCCTAATGATGTAACCTAATTGTAGAAAAAAAAGAAAAAAAAGACTTTTTTTGATGGTAATTTTCATTGTTTTCAAAGTTTCTCAACTCAAGTAGGTTATCAAAATAACTCTCCCCTATATATATATATATATATAGACACACACACACACACATATATATAGGGATGAACTTTTATAATAACTAACCTTAAATACAAAATGGTATTTTAATTATTTGTTTTAATTACAAAAATCAGATTTAATAAGAGGGTGACAAGTGTCACGCTCTTAAAAAATCATCCATTTCCTTATTTTTAAATATAAGTTTCCCTCCTTCATTTTTATATACTTATAACTTTGTTATACTATGTTATTTTTTTATAAAAATTACATCATTTAACTCGTCATATTTTTCTCGTTAGTTCGATTATAGTCATGCCATAGTTTTTTCGGGCATTCGTAATAACAACAACATAACGAACAAAAACTGTAATAATTTTCCCTCCGCTTTCAAAAAAATTTTATCTTAAAATTTTTCCACCTCATCTTAAATATACATTACAAACTTAACTTTTATTATAAAAATTAGCTCACTAAATAAATTTACATCAATATAAGATAGAAAGTTAGATAATTGTAATTATGAAAACTTTGAAAAAATTAAGCTCATTACATCAGTGTAATTACGAACATGTTGAAAAAACTTCAGCTCGTTACATCAGTGTATTTACGAACACTTTGAAAAATTTCAGCTCGTTACATCAGTGTAATTACGTACATTTTGATAAAACTTCAACTCGTTACATCATTGTAATTACGAACACTTTGAAAAAATTCAGCTCGTTACATCAATGTTACAGCTCGTTTCATCAGTGTAATTATGAAAACTTTGAAAAAATTCAGCTCGTTACATCATTGTAATTACGAATACTTTGAAAAAATTCAACTAGCTACATCAGTGTAATTACGAAAATTTTGAAAAAATTAAGCTCGTTACATCAGTGTGATTTTGAAAACTTTGAAAAAATTTGACAAGACTATACTTGAATTAAAGATAAAAATGTGACAAATTTAATGATGTAACTTTTATAAAAAAATAATAATGTATATAAAAGTTATAAAGGCTTAAATAATTTGGGGTAAACTTTTTTTTTTAAAATGAATTCAAGTACAACCATCAAATGCCCAAAATACCCTTAAACAAATATCATCCACTCACTTTTTCCAGAATTAATATGGACCACATGTTTCAAATTTATTATATTAGACAACCAATCAAATTAGGTTATTAAGTTCTCTCAGTTAGTGTGGATTACTAATTGATCATTACCATATATATATATATATATGTAGGATATGGTTCAAATAAGAACCCACTATAATTGAGAAAACTCAATAACTCAAATCCAATGGTTGAAATTTTCAAGATTTAATCTAGTTGTGACATGTGTCACTAATTAAATTTTAATACAAAAGGGCATTATGGTCTTTTATGTTAATTACAAAAATCAGATTTAATACAAGAGTGACAAGTGTCACACTCTTAAAAAACCATCTATTTTCCTATTTTTTAAATGAAAGTTCCCCCTTGATTTTTATACACTTATAACTTTTTTATACTACGTTATTTTTTTATAAAAATTACACCATTAAACTCGTCATATTTTTCTTGTTAATTTCATTATAGTCATGCCAAAATTTTTTCGAGTGTTCGTAATTACACTAACGTAAAAAACATAAGTACAATAATTTTTCTCTATTTTCAAAAATTTTCCATCAAATTTTTTCTCTCATCTTAAATATATTTTACAAACTTATTTTTTATTATAAAATTTACTTAATTAGATAAATTTATATCAAATAAGATTGAAAGTTAGATAATTGTAACGTAAAAAAAATAATAAGTTACAGCTCGTTACATCAGTGTAACGACTCGTTACATCAGTGTAATTATGAACACTTTGAAAAAATTCAGCTCATTACATCAGTGTAATTAGGAACACTTTGAAAAAATTCAGCTCGTTACATCAGTGTAATTACGAACACTTTGAAAAAATTCAGCTCGTTACATCAGTGTAATTTTGAAAACTTTAAAATTTTTTGACAAAAGTATACTTGAATTAAAGATAAAAATGTGACAAATTTAATGGTGTAATTTTTTTAAAAAAATAATAATGTATATAAAAGTTATGAAGGTTTAAAAAATTGGGGGGTAAACTTTTATTTTAAAAATCAAATCAAGTACACCACACAAATCTCTAAAATACCCTTAGAGAAATCTCCACCACTCATTTTTCCCAGATTTAATATGGACCACACATTTCAAATTTATTAATTTAGACAACCAATCAAATTGAGTTTATGGGTTATCTCAATTACTATGGGTTCTCATTCACTCCTTACCCTATATATGTATATTATATATATATATATATATATATATATATATATATATAGGGTGTTCAAATGAACATTCCCTAGTTCTAAGAAAACTCCTTCTAACCAATCACATAATTTCAAATTATTTTGCTTTTTTTATTTTTTAAATGGTATTTTAATAAAACTCTCATCCATTATATAAGGTAATTATTAATTTGCAAATTAAATATATATTTAAAATTAAAGACGTGAAAAATAACAAATTATAAAAACCCTAGATGTTAATGTTGACGAAACAAACGTGATGGATTTTTAAACCAGCCCCACCTACTCCGATCAATGGCCACCGCCGATGCATTTGACAGGCATACCGGCAGCCACCACGCACCGGTGGGATTTATGGTGTCACAACGTTACCATCATTTGCTTGACAAACCGATGTCATTAAGAAATTTAGATGTGGGATCTAAAAGGAAACTGTTGTGATTCGTGAAGTCGCATCCAAAGCCGTTAAGGACCTGCCGAACTCACTTCAAGCAGGTGTCGGCTTGGATAGGGAGTCGCTCGATTCGGTCGGCCAAGCCATCAACGATCTGGGTGTCACACCTCCACCTCTCGTCACTTGAGATGATGTCACTCGTCACTCTAAGATGGTTGCGAAAGCATAGTGGTGATATCTCAGAGATGAGGTGTGACTTATTTGAACCGATATCACAGCACACAGATTATCTTAAAGTAAATACATTACAAGGGTTCGTGTCACACCCCGGGCCGGCGGGAACGGATCGGGTTTTCCCGTCAGGCGGAAGGTTCCCGGGGCGCGAAATCGTGACTGATAATCGTATGATCAGATTGTTTACATAGCACATGATAAATAAATGAGAAATGCTAACACATCCATGATATAGAATTACAAGATTAAATTACAATGTATCGTTCATAATTTAATCAAGTAAATCTATCAAAAGAATCAATGTAACTATATCTTGTATATGTACAAGATATACAAAAGATGATTCATTGTTCTTGTCACCAAAAGCATGCAATCCAAAATAAAGCTAGGTCTTCTAAAAGTCCACCAGCTTAGTCCATGCATATATGTGTGACAATCCGGCAATTCGCGGTTAACCCGTTAATCAAAAAGTAACAAAAATCGCAAAGAAATCAAACAATATCAAAGTATAGGGATTAAACTTAAACAAAATAAATTTTATAATACATTTATATCAAAAGTAATTGATTATAATTAGTCAAATAGTTCAATTTTGACTTTTGGAGTCAAAATTCGAGTGGTTCTATCAATTAAATTCGAAATTCATGTTAATAAGCAATTATAATCAAATTAAACTCAAGGTAATCCTGTTAGAATCATCACTTTAATGATTGACAACAGTTACTATCGGTTAATTTCACCATAATGGTCGAATTAAAGTGATTAAAACCTTACAATGTTGAAACCGTCCCATTAGCTATCAATTCCATGTTAATCGACCAAAACACTCACAATTGAACTCTCTAACACTCCAATCGGCACTTTTAGAGTCACTTCCAAGCAACCAATCGATTCCAGAAGCTCGGGAAGAAGGATTACGATCAAGGGGTGCCGAAACTAGGGCTTACAATCGAATCACATAAATTCGACATGAAACGAGGTAAGAAATCACTTCTACACACCCTAAAGTAGCCGATTAAGCATAAACCTATGTCAATTTCGGGTTCTAACAACGAATTGATAGAGCCCGATTACTAGGTTTCATCGTTGGAGTCGTTTTGGGGGGTTTAGATTAAAACGCGTGTTGTAATCAAATTAAATCATGCTACGAGTTTCATAAGATACCGAGTAACGAAAAACATGTATCAATTTCTGAAAACAACTACAAATTGAATGATTTCAATTATAGGGTTCTTATGATAAAACGATTTTGGGGATTTTGGTCTAGAGGGATTCTAAAATCAAATTAAATGATGCTAATAGCTTCAGAAAATCCCGACTAACAAGAACCCTAAGACAAATTGTTGTTACATTAACGAATTTGATGATTTTGGGTTTCTAGGGTTGGTTATAGGAACGAAATTAATTGTTACTATTAGTTTCAGAAAGTTCCGACGAAGGATAACCCTCTGTTAATTTCATATAATTGTAACGAATTGTATGAGAACTAGTTTTAGGGTTCTTAACATAATGTGTTTTGGGGATTGTGATACAAACAAATCTGAAAATGAAATTAAACAACTCAGATGATTCCGAAAATCATGTTTCAGTGAAAGTCTCATGGATTTGAAACCTAATTTAAGTGAATTGAACAAGTTTGAATGATGGGGTAGGATAACCATGTTCAAAACTAGGTAGATCACGAATTGGGGTATTAAGTTGATCCATCATCAGATTAAACTCACTTTTAGACTCGGTTGAATCCATGGAACATTAACCCTAAGGTTTTAGAATCGATCAAGTTCAAATCGTGGGTCGATTGGAGCTTGAATGGTTTAGGTTAATGATAATCAAAGGGAATCCGATTTGTTTATGTTTAAAAACATTTAGAACTCAATCTTAAAACAAAAGCAGAACCAGATCAACTGGTTGGGTGCGTGGGTTGGAGTTAAGGGTCATGAGTTCGATCCTATGCCCCAACAGTTTTTGATATTAAAACCATTCTTAGTGTTTTGATCATATCTCATTCGTTTTAACTCCGATTCGAACCGTTCAAATTGCGTTGGAACCGTAACGGAATCTCGAACAGAATATAATAATAAAATTCATATTTTAACCCGAAACGTAATCGCGTATAATTACGTTTATTTAAATAAAATCATAAACGACTATATGATTTTATTTAAACGACTTTACAGTCACGCGTATTTATAGATGCACAGTTTTAACAATCTAACATACGTATGTTGACACGTATGTGATTTCAAACACAAAATGACATCCCGAAAAACACTAAGTTATTGTTAAAACACAGGTTCTTCGTAGAGGACTTTCTACGCGATTTCACGTGTTTGATCATTCTATTCACAATCAAAGGTGCGTACACGGCCCCTTTTTACTTTTAACTGTTTTGGGGGAGAAAACATCTGCAACAAACACTTTAGATACATATCACTTGCATGAGTTAGCTATTCACGATAAGTGCGAACATATCATTACAAGTCCTTACATATCGAACCGTTTAGTTTGCCGTAGTGCAAAGCGTGGTAGTTGAAGATAGATCTATTAGGTTTGACAAACCTCACTTGGTAGATGGGATCAACGCAAGTGTTTGACTAGCCAATTCACATTACTATTGTTTGTGCTAGACAATAGTGGCAAGGCAAAACATGCGACATCATGCAACAGTCAGCTTCGGTGTCGACCACTTATGTAAATAGTATAAATGACTAGCTATCATGACTATGCATGTGTGATTATGTTATCTGCAAACATTATATTCAAACTGTTGTTTCAAACATTTGTGAATACTTAAACCTGTGTAATGCACCAACCTTTGTGTTGACTTGATTTACATGTTTTCTCAGGACGCTAAGGTACACAAGCAAGCAAGCATGGACTAGGAGATCGAGTCGCATGCATATTTTACATTTCTGTTATTTGGATTTGAACATTTGAAACTTTGCTTTGTAATTTACAGTTTTCAAACCGTTATGGTTGTTTATGTTTTAAAAACGCTTCCGCAACGTTTGAACTTTGATATTACAGTTTTAGACCAAAGTATGTTTGTAATTCATATAGAGGTCTTCGTTATGTCTAATGATCTGAGATCCTGGTTTGTCATGTCTCAAACGGTATGATTCCGTTAGTTGAAAATTGGGGGTGTGACAGATTGGTATCAGAGCCATTGGTTATCGCGAACTAGGTTTGCATTAGTAGACTTAGACTATAACTGTTAGGCATTAGACACTTGTTTACACAATTGTTTTTGCCTAGTATTTACATATGGTCTTATGTAACAGACATAGCAGCACCATCACCACCGCACGTGATCGTACTAGATGACGAGGAGCAATAGCTCCAGCATTTCAGGATCATGAGGATGATCCGGAGGAGGATCGCATAGAGGACCCGGACGAGGACCCGGAGGAGGATCCGGAGGAGGACGACCCAGAGGAGAATCCTGAGGATGACCCACAGGAGGAGCCACAGAGAGACCCAGAGAAAGCACCTGTGGAGGATTCCACCGAGGAGTCTTCATGTCGTATGCCACCTAGGTTTCGTGCCTGTAAGAGGCCACGATTTGAGTCAGATGATGTCGCCCGATTGACATGGGAGTCAAAGTGGGCTAATGATCGGATTGAGCATATGGCACAGGAGCTTCGGGATGTAAACGCCCGATACGCATAGCTTCGCAGTGTAGTTCACGGGATGGAGTCTCATATTCTCATATTGTCCATCTGACTACACGAATGCAAGAGGAAGAACATCGAGCCGACATTGCCGAGGGGAGGTTGATTGCATTGGAAGAGCAGTTTGTATCTGAGGCGGAAGAGGAGGAGGAGGAGATACCAGCACAGGATGTTGATTCTGATGCTGACTCCACTATTGAGGATGTTTGACTTTCTTTATTTTGTTTAACTTATTAGGGGCGGGTTGTGTCCCTACATTAGATGTTTGAAAACCTATGTTTTGATTTTGAAAGTGTTGTACTCAAATCAGATTTTTATCTATTGAAAACTATTACTTATTGCCAACAGTTGTGTTAATTCATACAGTTACATGTTTGTTTGTTATGTTGTTTACACATTTCACATTAGATTTTGATAACACTCTAACATTTATTCTAATTAGGAAGATAATGGCCGGTGAAAACGTCAATATGACAGTTGCAGAACTCAATGAGATGATTAACAACAGGATCGCGGAGGCAATCGCGAATTACACCCAGACACACACGATAGGACCTCAGGGTCCAACAGGGGGATTGGTGAATCCACCGGTGTGCACGTTCAAGATGTTCTTGGACTGCAACCTCATAATTTCAAAGGATTGGAAGGGGCCATTGGACTCCTTCGATGGATTGAGAAAGCAGAATCATTATTCGAAATGTGCAACTGTCCTGACGAAAACAAGGTCAAGTATGCTACGGGTACGTTGGAGGGTCCAGCATTGACCTGGTGGAACTCCAATGTTCAGACTCTGGGATTGGGTGAGGCCAATGCCCTAACATGGAATGGATTCAAAACCTTACTGCAAGAGGAGTACTGTCCTCGCAGTGAAATGCAGAAACTGGAGGAGGAGTATTGGCATCTCAAGATGGAGGGGTCAAACATCGAGGAGTACACGACTCGGTCACATGAACTGGCCAGACTTCTACCTCACATGGCTACTCCAGCAAGCAAGTCGATAGAGAGGTACATCGGGGGATTAGTGCCTCAGATCCAGGGGTTGGTTACTTCTGCAAATCCCACAACGATTCAACAAGTTGTTCGACTAGCGCACCAATTGACTGACCAGGCAGTTTTACAAGGAACTCTGCCTAAACGAACAGCAGCTACTAAGGTGGGAGACCACAAGAGGAAGTGGGAAAGCAGCAACACCAAAAATTTTAATCAACAGCCGTTCAGCAGAACCGAAAGCAGGATTCACACAGGTCTTATCACAATTCGAACAGTGGTCAGCAGTCATCATCATCAGGGGGTATATTGGTAAACACCCAAAGTGCAACAAGTGTGGATTCCATCATGCTGGGAATCAGTGTGATAAGTTTAAGTGTCAACGGTGTGGGAAAGGAGGGCATGCAGCTAAAGATTGCCGCGGAGAACTGCAAAACAATTCCAACAATCAGAACAACAGCCAGAACAACACACAGAAGGGTTGTTTTGAGTGTGGTAAGCCGGGGCACTTCAAAAAGGATTGCCCACAACTCAAGAAAGGCGGGACTAATGATGCAAATGGCAACGGCAACGGCAATGGCACCAATAACAACAACAATGGAGCTAGGGGCAGGGCGTTTGTGATTGGAGGACGTCAGACACGGGAGGATCCCAACATTGTCACGGGTACGTTCCTCTTGAATAATCACTATGCCTCTATGCTATTTGATACTGGTGCAGACCGAAGTTTTGTATCTAGTTCACTTTCTAAGTTGCTAAATGTTAGTCCTACTGCCTTAGAAAACCCATACACTGTAGAACTAGCTGATGGCAAGTTAATTGTAGTTGAACAAATCCTGAAAGGATGTATCCTTGATTTGATGGGTCAAACACTAGAAATTGATCTTATGCCTATCACTTTAGGCAGTTTTGATGTAGTCATTGGCATGGACTGGTTGTCCAAACACCAGGCTGAAATAGTATGCAATGAGAAGATCGTGCGTATACCTCTTTTGCATGGAGAGGCATTGTATGTACAAGGCGAGAAGAGCAGTACGCCACTGCGTCTCATATCTTGTATGAAAGCACACGAATGTCTGCGTAAAGGTTATACAACGGTTATAACACTTATAACTGAGAAGCCAGTAGCTGAGAAGAAGATTGAAGACATCCCAGTAGTTTGTGAATTTCCTGAAGTATTTCCAGAAGACCTACCAGGATTACCGCCTATCAGACAGGTGGAATTTCGAATCGACCTTACACCAGACGCAGCACCGATAGCTAGGGCGCCTTATCGACTTGCACCTTCTGAGATGCAAGAGTTATCTACACAACTGCAAGAGTTGTTGGATAAGGGCTTTATACGACCTAGTTTTTCACCGTGGGGAGCTCCAGTCTTATTTGTTAAGAAAAAGGACGGGACTTTCCGAATGTGTATCGATTACCGGGAAATTAACAAGGTTACTATCAAAAACCGGTATCCGTTACCTAGAATTGACGATCTGTTCGATCAGTTGCAAGGTTCGAGTTACTACTCGAAGATTGATCTCAGATCGGGTTACCATCAACTCAGAGTACAGGAAGAAGATATCCCGAAGACAGCCTTCAGAACGCGCTATGGCCATTATGAGTTCTTGGTCATGCCATTTGGGTTGACAAACGCTCCAGCTGTATTCATGGATCTCATGAATCGTGTTTGTAAACCTTATCTTGATAAGTTTGTCATTGTTTTCATTGATGACATTCTCATCTATTCTCAATCTGAGGAGGAGCATGATGAACATCTTCGATTGCTGTTGGAATTTCTGAAACAAGAACAATTGTACGCTAAGTTCTCAAAATGTGACTTCTGGATGCGAGAAGTTCAATTCTTGGGTCATATAGTCAATGAAAAGGGCATACATGTTGATCCAGCGAAAATTGAAGCGATTAAGAATTGGGAAGCGCCAAAGACCCCTACCGAGGTACGACAATTTCTTGGTTTGGCGGGTTATTACCGACGATTCATTGAGGGTTTCTCAAAGATCGCTCAACCACTTACAGCTCTTACGCACAAAGGAACGAAGTATAACTGGACGGATAAACAGGAAACTGCATTCCAGTTATTGAAACAGAAACTCTACAGTGCACCGATTCTGTCCTTACCGGAAGGGACGGAAGACTTTGTGGTGTATTGTGATGCATCTGCACAGGGTTTGGGATGTGTGTTGATGCAACGTGATAAAGTGATTGCTTACGCTTCATGACAACTACGACCACACGAAAAGAATTACACTACTCATGACTTGGAGTTAGGAGCATTGGTTTTTGCTTTGAAAATTTGGAGGCATTACTTATATGAAACTAAGTGTACCATTTACACTGATCATAAGAGTTTGCAGCATATCTTTGATCAGAAGGAGCTTAATATGAGACAGCGACGGTGGGTCGAGTTGTTGAATGATTAATTAATGCGCAATCAAGTACCATCCGGGAAAAGCTAATGTGGTAGCTGATGCTTTAAGCAGAAAAGACACATCAACAAGATGGGTTCGCGCACTTATGATGACGATACATACTGACTTACCTGACAAGGTACGCAGTGCTCAGCTGGAAGCCTTAGAAAAAGATAAATTGGTACAAGAATCCTTACGAGGGATGGAAACACAATTGAATGTCAAGCCTGATGGAATTCGTTATTTCATTAAACGACTGTGGATACCTTTGCATGGTGGTTTAAGGGAGCTTGTGATGGACGAAGCGCACAAATCCAGATATTCAGTCCATCCGGGATCAGACAAAATGTATCATGAATTGAAGGCACTGTATTAGTGGCCTCACATGAAAGCCGACATTGCTAGGTACGTTAGCAAATGTTTGACTTGTTCGAAAGTCAAAGTTGAATATCAGAAGCCATCTGGTTTGCTGCAACAACCAGAAATACCGATGTGGAAATGGGAACAGATTTCGATGGATTTCATTACTAAGTTACCCCGTACACCGAGTGGTTGTGATACGATATGGGTAATTGTCGATCGATTGACGAAATCTGCACATTTCTTGGCAATCAAGGAAACCGACAAGATGGAGAAACTGACTCGTATTTATATCAAGGAAGTGGTAGCACGACATGGCGTGCCAATTTCCATCATATCAGATTGGGATGCTCGATTCACTTCAAACTTTTGGAAATCACTTCATAAGTCATTGGGGACTCGTTTGGATATGAGTACCGCATATCATCCACAGACCGACGGTCAGAGTGAACGTACGATTCAAACGCTCGAGGATATGTTACGAGCTTGTGTAATTGATTTTGGTGATAGCTGGGAAAACCACTTACCGTTAGTGGAATTCTTACAACAACAGTTATCACACAAGTATTCAGGCAGCACCGTTTGAAGCTTTGTACGGTCGTAAATGTCGTTCGCCAGTTTGTTGGGCTGAAATTGGTGACAGCCAGATAACAGGTCCTGAACTAGTGCACGAAACGACAGAGAAGATAGTTCAAATCCGGAACCGTATGGCAGCGGCCCGAGATCGACAGAAGAGTTACGCTGACAAACGTCGTAAGCCATTTGAATTTCAAGTAGGAGACCGAGTTCTTCTAAAGGTATCACCTTGGAAAGGTGTGATACGATTCGGTAAGCGCGGAAAGCTTAGTCCACGCTATGTAGGACCTTTTGAGATTCTGAAAAGAATTGGTCCGGTTGCGTATCAACTCAAATTACCGGATAAACTCAGTGGAGTTCATGATGTCTTTCACGTATCGAACTTAAAGAAATGTCTTTCTGATAAGACATTGATTGTACCACTGGAAGAAATACAAGTAGACGAACAGTTACGGTTCATTGAAGAACCAGCTGAAATCATGGACCGAGAGGTCAAACAGCTAAAACAAAGCAAGATCCCGATAGTCAAAGTTCGTTGGAATTCACGACGTGGACCTGAATTCACATGGGAAAGGGAGGATCAAATGATGAAGAAGTACCCGCATCTGTTCCAAACGACAACTGCAAACACTGTGAAGACACGTTAAATTTCGGGACGAAATTTCCTTCAACAAGGGGATGACGTGATGCTTCACACATCAACATTTCAGATTTCAAACTGTAAGCACAAACACTTTATTCAATTGATTTTGTTACAAACATTTGTGCTACATTACACTTTTATGTGCTACATTTCATATGTTACATGTTATGGTAGTACATGCATGATTAGTTACACACAGTTTGCTATGTGTGAAGATACATAGTGCAAATAGTTGCGAACATTCACTAGATGCGAGGTTACACAGCACAGTATGACCAAACACAAACAGTCACAGTTAGGTGAACTAACTAGTGTACACGCAAACAGTTACATAGTACGATCACACTTAGTTGTGATGTTGCAAACATTGGATTTTGTGTACGAGTACACACAAGCACACAGAATGATCAAACATCACGCTAACACGCAAACAGTTCTTATGATAAAACGATTTTGGGGATTTTGGTCTAGAGGGATTCTAAAATCAAATTAAATGATGCTAATAGCTTCAGAAAATCCCGACTAACAATAACCCTAAGACAAATTGTTGTTACATTAACGAATTTGATGATTTTGGGTTTCTAGGGTTGGTTATAGGAACGAAATTGGGATTTTGATCCAATGAGTTTAAAAACGAAATTAATTGTTACTATTAGTTTCAGAAAGTTCCGACGAAGGATAACCCTCTGTTAATTTCATATAATTGTAACGAATTGTATGAGAACTAGTTTTAGGGTTCTTAACATAATGTGTTTTGGGGATTGTGATACAAACAAATCTGAAAATGAAATTAAACAACTCAGATGATTCCGAAAATCATGTTTCAGTGAAAGTCTCATGGATTTGAAACCTAATTTAAGTGAATTGAACAAGTTTGAATGATGGGGTAGGATAACCATGTTCGAAACTAGGTGGATCACGAATAGGGGTATTAAGTTGATCCATCATCAGATTAAACTCACTTTTAGACTCGGTTGAATCCATGGAACATTAACCCTAAGGTTTTAGAATCGATCAAGTTCAAATCGTGGGTCGATTGGAGCTTGAATGGTTTTGGTTAATGATATTCAAAGGGAATCCGATTTGTTTATGTTTAAAAACATTTAGAACTCAATCTTAAAACAAAAGCAGAACCAGATCAATTGGTTGGGTGCGTGGGTTGGAGTTAAGGGTCATGAGTTCGATCCTATGCCCCAACAGTTTTTGATATTAAAACCATTCTTAGTGTTTTGATCATATCTCATTCGTTTTAACTCCGATTCGAACCGTTCAAATTGCGTTGGAACCGTAACGGAATCTCGAACAGAATATAATAATAAAATTCATATTTTAACCCGAAAACGTAATCGCGTATAATTACGTTTATTTAAATAAAATCATAAACGACTATATGATTTTATTTAAACGACTTTACAGTCACGCGTATTTATAGATGCACAGTTTTAACAATCTAACATACGTATGTTGACACGTACGTGATTTCAAACACAAAATGACATCCCGAATAACACTAAGTTATTGTTAAAACACAGGTTCTTCGTAGAGGACTTTCTACGCGATTTCACGTGTTTGATCATTCTATTCACAATCAAAGGTGCGTACACGGCCCCTTTTTACTTTTAACTGTTTTGGGGGAGAAAACATCTGCAACAAACACTTTAGATACATATCACTTGCATGAGTTAGCTATTTACGATAAGTGCGAACATATCATTACAAGTCCTTACATATCGAACCGTTTAGTTTGCCGTAGTGCAAAGCGTGGTAGTTGAAGATAGATCTATTAGGTTTGACAAACCTCACTTGGTAGATGGGATCTACGCAAGTGTTTGACTAGCCAATTCACATTACTATTGTTTGTGCTAGACAGTAGTGGCAAGGCAAAACATGCGACAGCATGCAACAGTCAGCTTCGGTGTCGACCACTTATGTAAATAGTATAAATGACTAGCTATCATGAATATGCATGTGTGATTATGTTATCTGCAAACATTATATTCAAACTGTTGTTTCAAACATTTGTGAATACTTAAACCTGTGTAATGCACCAACGCTTGTGTTGACTTGATTTACATGTTTTCTCAGGACGCTAAGGTACACAAGCAAGCAAGCATGGACTAGGAGATCGAGTCGCATGCATATTTTACATTTCTGTTATTTGGATTTGAACATTTGAAACTTTGCTTTGTAATTTACAGTTTTCAAACTGTTATGGTTGTTTATGTTTTAAAAACGCTTCCGCAACGTTTGAACTTTGATATTACAGTTTTAGACCAAAGTATGTTTGTAATTCATATAGAGGTCTTCATTATGTCTAATGATCTGAGATCTTGGTTTGTCATGTCCCAAACGATATGATTCCGTTAGTTGAAAATTGGGGGTGTGACAATATGTAGCTACACCTGTTCATCACCTGAGAAAACATGCATTTAAACAAAGTCAACACTAGGTTGGTGAGTTCATAAGTATGTTAGTTGAAAACCTTGATTCATTCACATGCACAATCACAATGTTTATAATGATACTTGTATGTCATTTGTTTCACTTGTTCACCCAATGGCTTCTCAATAGTTATATTTACAAGTATTATATAATCCTAGTAGTGATGCTTATATATAGGGCATATGTAAGGGAACTAAGCCCTAGCCAACATCCCACCACATCACTACTAGAACTCCACACTACTTGCAATACAACTATTGATTTCCATTCCCAAATCCACATGTTTATCTCATTCTTGATCACCTGTAATATCATGTATAGAATAATATGATTATGAAGTTGTAGTTATCGAACCGAAGTTTAGATAACCATTATATATGTTAAGGATATTAGATTTATCAAATATATTCCTTGTATTATTCTATAATTGTGGGGTTAACTATTGTATCACTTTTAAAGATTAAGAGTGTTAGTTAACCAATTGTAATTTGTTCTCAACTGATAGTGCATAGAGCCTAAAAGGAATCCATTGAAATCCTCACGTAATCAGATTTCAATGCATCCGATTTACCTCTCTCACTTTATGTACCCATGGACCTCATCGCAACAGTTACTAGTAATATGACATGAGAATATAAATTACTCAGTCTACTAGTCAACAAGAAACGATGGATTAATTACTTATCTCTGCAGATTGATATCACCATGTGTCGCTTTCCAGAACCTGACTTGAAGTCGCCCTGTCACCGGTCATACGTTACCGGCCAATGAATCAATACGATCAACATACTAGCCCTACAAGCTAGAGGTTTGTCAAACCTATGGTACCACTATGCTATCGTCGGTTTAGTCATGTCAAACTAACTGGTCAGCGAATTATAGGGGCTTACATGATCAACTTGAACTAATGGCACATGATTGAAGTGATATAATACAGCAGGTCAATAGTAACTAATTGTAATTGTATTCATCTGTGTTATTGTTCTCAATGTCATATGTTCTCCGTGTTATTAACAAAATTAAATAAGAACTTGTCTTATTACATTATGTTAATTATTTGAGTGAATGATGTTGTTATCATGAAGTTACATTATCATGATTATCATCCTTTGTTCCATGTTCTCCTGAAATATATGTTGAGTTGTAAAGCTAAGTGTTAAAAGGACTTGTCCTATTACACTTACTTAACTCTTGTATCGATTGTTATTACAAAAATACATAATATCTTTATAACATACTTATGTTTGACTGTGATTATTCCAATGCTTGTTTATGTAAAAATAACTAAGTGTTATAAGATGAAATCTTACAACTATGTTATTATAATGAGTTGATGAACTAGTAAGATATATTATCTTGTTCATCTGATTATTCCTGTCATAACATGATCATACAAGCATGCATACAAAGATGAGCGATAATAAACAATTAAGTATTATCTAAAATCAATGTAATAGTAATTTGTTAAGCAAAACTTTTAGGTAAATAAAAGTAAGCATGTTTCTCAGCCCCGAGAGTTTAAAATTAGTTAAGATTAAAGTAAAACAGGGCATATGAACTCACCTTGTTGTTGTAGGGTTGACTTAGCTTAAATGAAGAATGCACGCGCTCTTGTTTGTTCTTGTGATAGTTTTCACGTTCCTGTATTGATTTCACATTATGTTTGACTTATAAGTATAACCCTTAAATACGTGTTTGAGTGCGTGTTTGTGTTAACCTTAAAATTGGTTAACACTCGCTAGTAGTGGTCATTGTTCTTCATTCGGCCCCGGTGTACTTGGTATTAACTTTAGAATTAGTTAATTATTGATTTGAGATTTAACTTGATTTAGCATCATGTTAATCAAGTAATGCTTAAAGACTTAGGTTTTAAGGTGAAAGATTAGCAACCCTTCACCTTGTGTAACCTAAATTTGGTATTATCATTATTCCATCACTTATTAGTTCATTCTAAAAGACTAAATCGTATACTTTTCTACAAGTACACCCAATGTGTTGTCACCTTTGAAATATTTATCCCATGATTACCATATATGTTGTAAATCATTTACTTGTTTCAATTTATGAGTTTATGTATTCTTTAGTTGGGCCGAATGTTAGTGGCCCGAATATAGATGGTCTTGGGTCATATGTGTTGTGGGCTATCGTTTGTATTTGGACCTAAGATGTGGGCCAACTCTATTTCACTTGGGCCGAGTATCAACTGTTGGGCCGAAGGATTGTTCTAAATGAGGTTGGGCCGAGTGGGTCTTATGGGCTAAGCCAAATACTATGGGCCGAATAAGATGATGCGGCTCAATGAATTTTAGCGGGCCGATTTGAATCAACATGACTGGCTGAGTGGCTGTTGGGCCGATATGAAATGAGCTAAGCCGGTTGCATGTCTTGGTCGAGCATTCGCGTGGACTGGTCCCCATGGCAGCGAACCTTTAAGGTTAAGGTTTGGTCACCATGTGCGCCCAAGGGTTCGGTATTGCCAGAAGGTTCATGGTTGTCTAAGGTTCGCTGCACTACACCAAGGTTCGGGAGATGATAGTTGTATGGTTCGGCCGTAGGTTGTTGAGGTTCGGTTGATAGCTGCTTCACCAGGGTTCGCGACTAATCTCATAGGTTCGGGAAAAGGACCGAGGGTTCGTGAATGGTTCCAGATCAAGAAGGTTCGTGTCTGAGCTATAGCAGGTTCGGCTAACTTTAACCTGCATGGGTTCACCGGATATGCATGGTTCATTACAGGTTGCAGGTTCGTGGGTGTCTAGGGTTCGTCGCATGTATGCAAAGGTTCGGCGCCCTGCAATTTAGGGTTTGCATCTCGATGGTTCGTAAGCCGCCACGAGGGTTCGCCAACTGATCAAAGGTTCGGGAAACAACTAGGGTTCTGTGCGAGTGAGGGTTCGTCGTGCAAAAAGGGTTCGGCTCATCTGCGTTGGCCAAAGAAGGTTCAGCCCGTGTATGCGTGTTTGGTGGCTAACAGGTTCGGCCACCGAAGTGGATTCCCACGAACCCTGCGTGCTCAGGGTCATCCCCTATCTTGAGCCCTCGGACCAACCATACCCATGATGATGTCTAGCCCAATTCAGTTAATCGGGGTGTAAGGCATGCATGGGTGGTAGGGTTCTACACCAAGTGAGTGTATATGTAAATAACACACGAAAACCCTATTTTCTCTAATGTTTTCAGCTCTATACCTCATTCTTCAGTGGACCAAACTTCAGATTAGTTGTACTTCCTTGTAGAGGACTTCAAGAGCTTCGCGTAGGTCCAAGAATCACCCAAATTCGTTGAGAAATGAGCAAGATAAGCTTGTTTGAAGGTTGGAGGTTCTATAGAGAGAGAGAACCGGGTTTTGTGCTTTAGAGAGAGAAATGGCTGATGGAAAATGAGGAGAAACACCCTCATTTGATGCTTTTATACTCCGGGGTGTTTGGGTTTGTTTCGGTTATTCGGTTCGTGATTTCGTCGCGTATTCGGAACTTAACGTGTAATTTTAGTTTTAATAAACAAAAAGAAGTTAAATTAATTATTTGATGAGTTTCAAAATTGTAAAAATGTTATTTATTTAATTTTAATAATTTATGATCGATCGTGTCATGTTTTCGTTTTCGTTTCGTCAGATCGCGTCACCATCGCGCGTATTCGCTCGAATCGTCACTCGAACGAACACGACGATGGTTTTGCTTTCCGACTTTTGTTTTCTACTTTCCAGTTATCATTTCAGAACGTTAAACTCACAGATATGTTTGTGTGAATCGTCACCCACGCAAACACACTGTCAGTTCGTTATTCTGAAACAACACTGTAAATTATGTTTGAATTGTGTTTCCTCACTGTCGGACTCAACTAAACATCCTGTTTCCACATTGTTTTCACATTGAATTGTCGGCCATCTGATTCCTGTCATCTATGGATATCAGATCGCAACCGATTTTTTATTGTTATTCGCTTGAACACTGTTGTATCTCATGATCTGTTGTGTTAACTGTACTTAGGTTTTCACTTAAATACACACAACTAATGTTTCAGATGTATGTTGTACTTACAGTATTTAAGTTTACACAAAAATACGTACAACGGTTTCTTGTATTTAGAATCCTGTTAATACAAGTACTGTTTACACACATGTATTCACACATAGTTACTGTTTAAAGTACACGTACCGTACGGACTTGCCGGCCGGTCAGGCACTAGTTGTCACAGTCTCCCCTTGTTAAAGAAATTTCGTCCCGAAATTTAAGCGTAAAAGTCTGGATTTCCTTCTCGAACAGGTGATGATACTTTGTCTTCATGTTGTCCTCGCGCTCCCAGGTAAATTCTGGTCCACGCATGGAGTTCTATCGAACCTTTACAATAGGAATACGGCTTCGTTTCAGTTTCTTAACTTCACGTTCCATAATCTCTACAGGTTCTTCAATGAAATGTAGTTGCTCATCGATTTGTATCTTTTCCAATGGTATGATCAATGATTCGTCTGCTAAGCACCTCTTGAGATTTGATACATGAAACACATCGTGTACTCCGCTGAGCTCATTAGGGAGTCTAAGTCTGTATGCCATAGGACCTATGCGTTGAGTAATCTCAAACGGTCCGACATACCTAGGTGCTAGCTTGCCCTTAGCCCCAAAACGAACTACGCATTTCCATGGGGACACTTTCAACATGACTCGGTCACCCACATCGAATTCCAAAGGCTTGCGCCGTTTGTCTGCGTAGCTCTTTTGGCGGCTACGTGTTGCTTGTAATCATTGTTGTATCTGGGATATCTTATCAGTAGTTTCCTGAATAAGTTCAGGCCCAGTTATTCTGTTGTCTCCCACTTCGGTCCAACAGATTGGAGACCGACATTTTCTACCATAGAGTGCTTCAAACGGAGCACATCCGATGCTGCTGTGGTAGCTATTGTTGTAGGAGAAGTCAATGAGAGGTAAGTGTGTGTCCCAACTTCCACCGAAGTCTAGGATGCATGTTCTTAACATATCCTCTAGGGTTTGAATAGTGCGCTCGCTTTGTCCATCCGTTTGTGGATGATAAGCGGTGCTTAAGTTAACACTTTTCCCTAAAGATTGTTGCAATGTTTGCCAGAACCGCGAAGTAAATCGACTGTCCCGGTCTGAAATAATAGACAATGGCACCCCGTGCCTCACTACTATTTCATCAATGTATAGTCTCGCTAGTTTCTCCATCTTGTATGTCTCTCTGATCGGCAAGAAGTACGCGGACTTGGTCAATCTATCAATGATGACCCAAATCGAATCGTGTCCGCTGGAAGTACAGGGTAGCTTGGTAATGAAATCATAGCTATTTGTTCCCACTTCCATTTTGGTATCTCCGGTTGTTCCAGCAAACCCGAAGGTTTCTGGTGTTCGGCTTTGACTTTGGCACATGTGATGCATTTGCCAACATAAGTGGCAACATCTTTCTTCATACCCGGCCACCAATAAAACGACCGAAGGTCTTGGTACATCTTATCGGCACCAGGATGAACTGAATAGCGTGTCTTGTGTGCCTCGTCAAGTACAAGTGTTCGGAGTTCATCTATTGCTGGAATCCAAACACGATCCAGATAGTAGATAACTCCATCTTGTTTTGTCACAAAATGTTTCTCGGCTCCACAGTCGAGCTCTTCTTTCAAATTGTCTCTTGCCACCGCGTCTTGTTGTACTTTTAGAATTTGATCTCTCAAACTTGTTTGCACTGTCATTCCCATTGCTCGAACGCGCAAGGGTTTGACTCTTTCCTTCCGACTCAAAGCATCTGCAACAACATTTGCTTTGCCCGGATGGTATTTGATCACACAATCGTAATCGTTCAGAAGCTCAACCCAACGACTATGTCTCATGTTAAGCTCCTTCTGATCAAATATGTGCTGTAAACTCTTGTGATCTGTGAAAATAGTGCATTTGGTACCATAAAGGTAGTGTCTCCAAATCTTTAAAGCAAAAACAACAGCTCCCAGTTCGAGATCGTGCTGTAAACTCTTGTGATATGGGGTTAATCCTGCTATATCTTCAGGAAAAATTTCAGGAAAGTCTTTGACTACTGGAATATCTTTGATACATTTTTGTGAAGAGCAGTTCTTAATTACATGTGCTAGAAAGGCCTGACAATCTTTCCGTAAACATTTCTGAGTTTGCACACAAGAGATCATACCAAGTTTTCTACCGGCTCGTTCTCCTTGAACTATCAATGTATTACCTTCAGGTAATGGAATACGGATAACCTTAGTTTGACATACTACTTCCGCTTGGTTATCAGAAAGCCAGTCCATACCGACAACAACATCAAAGCTCCCAAGGTCAATAGGAAGTAAATTGATATTGAACAGGTGATCATTCAGATTCAAGGAACACCCTTGAATGACACTGTTAGTTTTGATTAACTTGCCATTAGCAAGTTCAATAATATAAGGAGTTTCTAAATCTACCACAGGCAATGAGAGTAATGATGCAAATTCAGGAGAGATAAAACTCTTATCTGCCCATGTATCAAATAGAACCGATGCGTAAAGATTATTAAGAAGAAACGTACCAGTGACAATATTCGCATCATGCCTCGCCTCGGTCGCACCAATCTGAAAAGCTCTCCCCCTAGCTTCATTTCCCTCATTGGTGGTGTTATTGTTCGGACAATTTCTCATGAGGTGGTCAGGACTTCCACATTTGAAGCATGACCGGTTGGTTTGAGTGGCTTGTCATGGTGCTTGATCTGATGGTTGAGCAGGAAAGTTGCAATATTTAGCGTAGTGCCCCACTCGGTTACAGTTCAGACAAACAGGACACGGTCATGTGTGATGGAATTGACACCTATTGCATGCGGGCGCGTGCCCAGTGTAAGCTTTCCTCTCAGTAACAGTTGCACCATAGTTCTTCACCATTGGTTTGTTCTGAATGGTCTCAACAGGAGTTTTCATTTTGGTCTTACCAAACCACTTTCGTTTGGTAGCTTTTGAAATGTTTGAGGTACCGACATCACTACGGCCCACCGCCGTCTGAGTTTTTGTAGACAAAGTACCACTCCTTACCTCCTCATCGGTAAGCTTAGTGGTCAAAAGAATTGCACGTTTAAGAGTGGTAGGTTCAGCTGCAGTTACCATTCCCCGAATCTGGGGAACCAGAATTGTAACAGGTGTACCTGACGCTATTCCTGTAATAGGATCACCTTTGGTAGAATTATTGCGCGGAAGTGCTAGTGTGGGACAATCCACTTTGACTCGTTTTTATAGTTTACACACTTTTGTATTGCCGCTTCTTACTGCCGTATTTATGTTAATGCACTTCCCAATGATACGTAAACAAGGTATTTCTGGTCCTTTATAGATATAGAGAAGATATAGCATAGATATTTTGAATTCATCGTTTATCACTTGGGGTAGGAACTATAGTATTTTATTGCTACAAGTATGGATTATTGAAAATAATAAGACACTTCTCAATCAATGTTGCTTCCGTAGGAAACATATTGGGAAGTAAGCAAGTAAGTTCATGAAAACGATCGGTGTATGCTAAACAACCAGCACCAACCATTGAATGATTCCAGAATTCTTCCTGGAGTTTTTGGATTTCAGTGATTAGGCAATACTCTGACATAATCAGAGTTTTAAATTTGTTCCTGCCCATAGAATCAACTGTAGCTGAGCCCAACGTTTTAGCCTGGGTATTCCACCAGGTTAGAGCTGACTCTTTCAGAGAACAAGCAGCATAAGACACCTTATGCTCTGCCAGACACTGGCTGATCTTGAGTTTCATTTCCATTTCCTCTATCCACCTCAAAAGTCCAGCCGCTCCTTCTTTACCCTTGAAAGTAGGAGGGTTGCAAGAAGAAAAGTACTTATATGTACATCCTTGCTGTGGTGGATTAGGACCAGTTGTTTTTGTTATTGTTGCACCGGTGGTAGTATGAGTTTCTACGTGACCACCAGTAGCATTATGTTCAGTGTGATCGTGGTTCCCACCAGAACCCGCAGTGATATGAGGTTGGTGTTGTACCAAAACACCACAAGCAGATAGATGTTCTCACACAATTCATGCTATCATTGCTTCGTTCGTTTCAGAGCCACTTGCACCTGCAGGTAGAACAGTATTGGTTTCCAGATTAACCTGTGGATCTGGATTTGATTCCACATTCACAGGTGGAACTTGACTCGGCCCAGAGTTAGTAACGCTCCTGGTAGCTTTCCTAGCTGGTCGACCTCTTTTAGGAGCCATGGTTCTGCTCACATACAGACAAACCCAGGTCAGTTCAAGAACATTAAAGATATAACCCGTTTGATCACATAAATTCAATCATATTCAGTTATACTGAAAATTTCTAATGTTGAAAATGTGATTATATGAAGTACAATATAACTACATTGATATAGTTCAAACATGTTCTCTGTACACAGAATCACGCAAATGTTTGTAGTTATACTCAGTCCTGTTAATTCAAAAACAGGTCAAAATATTACACAGCTTACAACATTGTAATATTGATATGTTATTACCCATGTTTTTGATAGATTATCATACAGGACTCTGGCATGCTCTCACACAGAATCGTTCTCACAGTTCTATGATACATTGCCACACCGGCAATAGATATGTTCTCACACAGAATCATTCTCACACAGAAATGTTCTCACAGTTCTATGATACATTGCCACACAGGCAATAGATATGTTCTCACACAGAATCGTTCTCACATTTCTATGATACATTGCCACACCGGCAATAGATATGTTCTCACACAGAAATCTTCTCACAGTTCTATGATACATTGCCACACAGGCAATAGATATGTTCTCACACAGAATCGTTCTCACACAGAAATGTTCTCATAGTTCTATGATACATTGCCACACAGGCAATAGATATGTTCTCACACAGAATTGTTCTCACAGTTATATGATACATTGCCACACCGGCAATAGATATGTTCTCACACAGAATCGTTCTCACACAGAAATGTTCTCACAGTTCTATGATACATTGCCACACATGCAATAGATATGTTCTCACACAGAATCGTTCTCACACAGAAATGTTCTCACAGTTCTATTCATAGTTCATACGAGTTTGTTATTGAAATTTAGTTCACACATCACACACATAACTCATTACACAGATAAATACACAAAATAACCATTTTGTTAGCACTACCATAGTTTTATACACAGAAAGTTTTGATACAACAAAAGTCATGATACATCAAACCAACTACTTCTTATCCTACATTCCACAAACTCGGGATCTGTATACATCAAAATATCCCACACTTACAGCCACCAGATCTAACTATGTCACAAAATATGCACAATATTATCTCCACCACTCGGTCACCCTTACCGCATAAAGTACGGTAAGCAATCCAGCACAATAGCCATAATGACCAGCACTATAGACACACATAGTAGCCTGGCCTCTAAGCTCATCCCCGCAAATACTCCCATCAACACTACTCTCATCCACACAACCCTTTCTCTCATCACTGCCACTTGCTGCCAGAATGCAGCCATCACCATCTGCCCCAGAGTCCTGCTCAATCTGTCCTCAACCGCCACTCTCCAAGCCTGAGCATCTGTACCTAAGGTAGTCACCTGACTCATAAGAGTCACGTGAGATGTAAGTATCTCCAATAGAGTAGCACGTGTATCCTCTACGGTAGCCTGCTGCTGCTGCAGATCCTGACGTGTTCCCTGCAGATCCTGAGTGACCTGCTCCAATTGCGCCCGTAACTCAGCTTGATGGGAGGATTCTCCCACCTCATGGATAGTGGTAGGCACATCCCTTGGTGCCATCTACCGTCTCGGAGGTAATCCTGTAGTCTTGCGGGCTTGACCCCGCATACGTCTAAGTCCGTCCCAGACAGGAATCCTAGGAGGAGAAGCACTCTGCCTCCTATCAGCAGGAACATTCTCAGTAGGTAACTGAGAATGTCTAGATGAAACGGGTGATGCTGGTGGTGCTGGCACAGGTAATGGTGGTGTCTGTGGCACTGGTGGAATAGTCTGTGATGCAGCCGCAGACTCTTCCGATGGATTGGAATCAGAACTCGAACTCGAGCTAGGTGTGTCATCAAGAATCCCATATGGAAACCTCTGGTATATGTAGCGCTCAGGTGGATCAGCCATCGATGTACAAACAAAGTTCCCAGATCAGTACCATGAAATAAATATTGAATAATAACATTCAACATAAACATGATATAACATCTCTTCCAATCTCAAAGCAATTATTCGTCCTTACTGTTATTATTGTTCTGCTTGTATTAAATCAAACTAGAATGCACACGTGTTGCGAATTTCAGTTATGCTGGCCACTCATAACTGGAATTCGTACCACCTGATTACTCTGGCTTAATTCAAAACAAGTTTGGTTCATTAGACAAGTTCGGTGCTCTCTGTGTCACTATATGAGCCTATGGTTATAGTCTAGGTCTCTAAGTCCACCTAAATTCTATAACATGTGGCTCTGATACCACCCTGTCACACCCCCACCTCTCGTCACCTGAGATGATGTCACTCGTCACTCTAAGATGGTTGCGGAAGCATAGTGGTGATATCTCAGAGATGAGGTGTGACTTATCTTAAAGTAAATACATTACAAGGGTTCGTAATTACATTAACATTATAATTTACAAATTAATTTCATTACACAACAATCTTATTTAATTACAAATGCGTGATGTGCATCCTCACCCAATAAGTCACTGTCTCCTTGCAAAAAGTTAAGTTTAAAACGTCAGCACAAAGCTGGTGAGATCATACAATTCAAGTTCCACAATATGATATGATATGTAATACAAGTTCTCAAAATGTTCAGTCCGAGATAACCATGGGACCCGTATCTAGTTCCTTTCGGACTGTTCTGTTCTGGTTCAATAAAGATACTACCCGTCGGTACATATCTTAGTGCCTCATTGTCTTAATGTCTATCACTACATTAAGAAGTTCTGGAAACAGATAACAAACATTTACACCAAGGGGAGTTGCAAGCTCCTGGCAAATGGGTTGTCAGCCGATAGTACTATCATTGTTTTCTGTTCGGCTCCACATGGGTTCACTAGATACAGTTCAGGAATGAGGACTTTCAAGTTCTTTGATAAAGTTCTGTTCTCTGGAAAAATCCCATGAAATCCACAAGTTCTCAACAGTCACATGAAATCTCACAGATCACAGTGACACATATCATATGTTCAAGAAAAGTTACACAGTGCTACCCCGATGTTTATAGAAGATTTAAAAAGAAAAGGGGTTGTACGAAACTCACCTGATATCTTACTGGTAGCAGAATATCACACAAACTGGTAATAATATGATGATTCTGCATTTATTTATATTTAATTAGTTATTTATAGTTTAATTAAATGATTAGATCTTTCTGAACGTCCAATGTCAAAGACATTGCCTTAACAGTCATCAAACTGATATTAAGTTTTTAATTATTTATTTAAAGGTCATATCATACAATGTATGATAATGTAGGAACCTATACTGATTCAGATTCCTAATACAAAGTTGATGACATGTTTAATTAATCCGAATAATCTCAGATTAATCAAATAGTTAATGTTGTTGATTATGATGATGAAACAGTTCCTAGATAGATTAATGGATTAGGAATGATTAATCCTTGTTATTGATTACCCAAATATCATGAAATATCACAATGTAGTATTAGAATAGGTTTAATAACCATGTTTAACATACTAATCTGATCGATATCGTAACCCTCAGATAATCGTTCCAATGAGTATGTTAATGATTGTAACTAGTTTGAAACACTTGGATTTCACGTTGCATGTCAAAGATTAATCAAACTAATCACCTAAATTGTCATAATCAAATGGTTTAAACCATTATAACCATTGTTATGATTCCATGCAAACCGGGCATTACAACGGATCAAAACAAGGTTTTACCCGTTAAAACATCGTGTTCTTCGTTTATAATCAATCCTAGCCATCATCTAGGCAATAATCAACAATCCTAACTATATCATTACGTTCAAAAACAAGATTTAATCAATCATCATCAAACTAGAAGGTTAAAACGAACCGTTACCTAATCTGATGGAGTTCTGCGGGTAAAAAGACGATCAGGACTTGCAGAAACGTTCCCTGGTGCGATCTAAACGTTTGGGATGTCACACCCCCAATTTTCAACTAACGGAATCACATCGTTTGGGAGCGTGACAAACCAGGATCTCAGATCATTAGACATAGCGAAGACCTCTATATGAATTTCAAAACGTACGTTGGTCTTTAAAACATAACATTCAGAGTTTACAAAAAGTTGCGGAAGCGTTTGAAAACCATAAACAGTTATAAGTAAACATTACAAACCAAAGTACTTAAATATTCAAATGTTCAAATTCAAATTCAAAGTGTTTAAAATGCATGAGACTCTATCTTTCTAGTCCATGCCAGCTGTAACGCGCGCCTTAGCGTCCTGAGAAAACATGCAAATCAAGTCAACACAAAGGTTGGTGCATAACACAGGTTTTAAGTAATCATAGTGTTCAAAACAGCAGTTGAATAACAAGATTGTAGATAACATAATCACAATTGCACAGTCATGATAGCTAGTCATATAAACTATTTACATTCGTGTTCGACACCGAAGCTGACGGATTGCCATGCTATAGCATGTTTTCGCCTTGCCACTATTGTCTATCACAACAATAGTAAAATTGTGTTTGGTCAGTCAAACACCTGCGTAGATCCCATCTACCAGGTGAGGTTTGTCAAACCTAATAGATCTATTTCCAACTACCACGCTTTGCATTACAGCAAACTAAACGGTTCGAGGTGTGTAAGGACTTTCAAGTTGATATGTTTTCACATAATGTAAACAGCTAACTCATGCAAGTGATATGTATCTAAAAACAGTTTGTTGCACATGTTTTCTCCCCCAAAACAGTTTAAAATAAGAAAGGGGCCGTGTACGCACCTTTGATAATAGCAGAATGATCACACACTAAAAGCTCGTGAAAGAAATCCTTCTACGAAGAATCTGTGTTTAAACAATAACCTAGTGTTATTCGAAATGTCGTTTTGTGTTTGGAATCACATACGTGTCAACACACGTATGTTAAAATGTTAGAAATGTGCATACGAAAATACACGTGACTTTGAAATCGTTTAAATAAAATCCTATACGATTTTATTTAATTAAACGTAATTATACGCGATTTCGTTTTCGGACTAAAATATAAATTTTATTATTCTAATACGTTCGTATTCTCGTTACGGTTCCAACGCAACTTGAACGGGTTAAAACGGAGTTAAGATGATCAATTTATGAGTTAAAACCCAAAAATATGTTTTAAACTTAAAAACTGGTAAGGGTCGGGTTCGAACCCGCGACCCCCACCTCTTTGCAAACCCGCACCACCATCTCCTCTAGTCCAAATTTCATTGATAGCATATGGTTTTTAATTCTTTTAAGCCCAATCGGCCCATTAACCTATTGTTATATTTAACCAATGCGTATGGGTTCCAATTGACCCGAAATTTGAACCTAATCCGATCCCTAACCATAGGGTTTCTACTCCTGAGATCCTATCGACTCTAATAATGGTTTTAATTCGAAAGTGAACTAGTATAACTCGCTTATTTGGTTATGTAAACAATCGAATTGAGTTCATCCCTTTCCCAATCGATTTGCTTAAATTCTCAAATGATAATCAGAAAATCTATAGGGTTTTCATTGCAACAGAGATTTCGAACCTTTCTAATTAATTAATTTCGATAATCGTATCAGTTTGCTTCAAAACTCACAAACGTATTCATCTTATGCACCCTAATAATCGAAACCTAACAATTCGTTGCTTATTGATCAAATTAACTTAGGGATATCATTATATGAAACATCACGAAGTTACCCGTATGATTTAATTTGATTCTAATTTACATTTTCTAAAAATCCCCCAAAATGTTCTAGACGATGAGCCCTAGAATTAGAATTCGATCAATTCGATATTACTAAATAAAATTGATTCATGGGTTAACTTAATCGAACCCTTCTGAGACTATACATAATCATCAATTTGATTTTAATACTCATTAAGGTGAAAACCCCCAAAACGGTTTATAATAAGAACCCTAGAATCGAACCCTCATAATTCGTAATTCTTTGATGAAATTGACATGACATCAACCTTAATCGAACTCCTCTGAACCTATCCATGCTATTTAATTTGATTTTCAAACCAGTTAAATCAACAACCCCCAAAACAACTTTATTACGAGCCCTAATTACTTGAACCCTATCAATTCGATGTTAGCCGCTGAAATTGATTTAGGATAACCCTTAGTCGGCCATGTCAGAAGATGTAGGAATGAATTCTTACCTGAATTGATGTAGAATTGATATAGTTCACTTTGTGTGTTGGTGTTCGGCCGACTCTAGATCAAAATCCCTTATCTCCCGCTTGTTTCTTCGAATTTCAGTGTGCAAATGGGTCTAATGAAGCCGATGATGGGTTCTGTACTCTCAATTGGGGTGATCTAAATCGAATTGTATAACTTGTATACATAACATGGACGGTTACACTTGTAAACATAATGGGAGTTTTAATCCGAGACCTTTAGCTTCCAATAACTGACAATATCGTTTAATCATCATCATTGACTATTAATTTGATGATTTATTCACTTACTTGTAACCGATTTAAGGTGAATTTTCGAATTCCCAATCATTTTGGCTAAAGTTTGACTTTCAAAGGTCAAAATTCCCAATTTTATGTAATCACAATTGTGATACTTATGTTTTAATGTTTCTAAACCCATTTTGTTTAATTCTAAACCTTTAAAGTTTAGTCTCCTATGATTTCCTTAATTTTTCGGCTAACAAAACTAAACCAAATTCCCAATTTGACACGAATTGAGCCAATTGGGACATTATTGGGCTAGGTTAACCCAATTAGGCCTTGTAAATACCATTGGGCCTAATTTAAACTCATTGGGCCTCCCTGGGCCTTGTTGGGCCTTACTGGGCCTTCCCTTTGGCCTATTGGGCCTACATTGGCTCTGTTGGGCCTACATTTGTCCTGTTGGGCCCACATTATCACCATCTCCCGTTAACAAGGTTAGTGTAAAAAGTCGGATTGTCACATCATCCCCTTGTTGAAGGAATTTTCGTCCCGAAAATTAGTAAGTGTTAAGAGTGGTTAGGAAACTACTTACGAGTTTAAATCGTACGTGTTAGTGTAATTTGATCATTCTGTGTGCTTGTGTGTACTCACACACAAAGTCTAATGCTTGCAACATCACAACTCAATTGTGATCGTTCAATGTGACTATTTACGTGTACACTAGTTAGTTCACCTAACTGTGACTGTTTGTGTTTGATCATACTGTGTTGTGTAGCCTCACACATAGTGAGTGTCTATAACTGTTTGTACTATGCAACCCCGCACATAGCAAAGTGTATATAACCAATCGTGTATGTACTACCATAACATGTAACATATGAAATGTAGCACATAAAATATATAGAATGTAATGTAGCACAAATGTTTGTAACAAAATCAATTGAATAAATAAAATGTGTGTGCTTACAGTTTGAATTTGCAGTGTTGATGTGTGAAAGCATCACGTCATCCCCTTGTTGAAGGAAATTTCGTCCCGAAATTTAACGTGCGCTCTCAGTGTTAGCAGTAGCTGTTTTGAATAGATGAGGATATTTCTTCATCATTTGGTCTTCCCGTTCCCATGTGAATTCAGGACCACGTCTTGAATTCCATCGGACTTTGACTATCGGAATCTTGCTTTGCTTCAGTTGTTTGACCTCTCGGTCCATGATTTCAGCTGGTTCTTCAATGAATCGCAACTGTTCATCTACTTGTATTTCTTCCAACGGAACAATCAATGTCTCATCAGAAAGACATTTCTTTAAGTTCGACACATGAAACACATCATGAACTCAACTGAGTTCATCCGGTAGTTTGAGTTGATACGCAACCGGACCAATCCTTTTCAGAATCTCAAAAGGTCCTACGTAACGTGGACTAAGCTTTCCGCGCTTGCCGAATCGTATCACACCTTTCCAAGGTGATACCTTTAGAAGAACTCGGTCTCCTACTTGAAATTCCAACGGCTTGCGACGTTTGTCTGCATAACTCTTCTGGCGATCTCGAGCCGCTGCCATACGGTTCCGAATTTGAACTATCTTCTCTGTCGTCTCGTGCACCAGTTCAGGACCTGTTATCTGACTGTCACCAATTTCAGCCCAGCATACTGGTGAACGACATTTGCGACCATACAAAGCTTCAAACGGTGCTGCTTGAATGCTTGTATGATAACTATTATTATAAGAGAATTCCACCAACGGTAAATGATTCTCCCAGCTATCACCAAAATCAATTACACAAGCTCGTAACATATCCTCGAGCGTTTGAATCGTTCATTCACTTTGACCGTCGGTCTGTGGATGATAGGCGGTACTCATATCCAAGCGAGTCCCCAATGACTTATGAAGAGATTTCCAAAAGTTGGAAGTAAATCGGGCATCCCGATCTGATATGATAGAGATTGGCACGCCATGTCGTGCTACTACTTCCTTGATGTAAATGCGAGTCAGTTTCTCTATCTTATCAGTTTCCTTGATTGCTAAGAAGTGTGCAGATTTCGTTAATCGATCGACAATTACCCATATCGTATCACAACCAGTCGGTGTACGGGGTAACTTAGTAATGAAGTCCATCGAAATCTGTTCCCATTTCCACATTGGTATCTCTGGTTGTTGCAGTAAACCAGATGGCTTCTGATATTCAACTTTGACTTTCGAACAAGTCAAACATTTGCTAACGTACTTAGCAATATCAGCTTTCATGTGAGGCCACCAATACAGTGCCTTCAAGTCATGATACATCTTGTCTGATCCCGGATGGACTGAATATCTGGACTTGTGCGCTTCGTCCATCACGAGTTCCCTTAAACCTCCATACAAAGGTATCCACATTCGATCAATGAAATAACGAATTCCATCAGGTTTAACATTCAATTGTTCTTCCATTCCTCGTAAAGATTCCGGTACTAAGTTTTCCTTTTTCAAGGCCTCAATCTGAGCACTGTGTACCTTGTCAGGTAAGTCGGTATGTATCGTCATCATAAGTGCACGAACCCGTCTTGTTCCCGTTGTATCTTTTCTGCTCAAAGCGTCAGCTACTACATTGGCTTTTCCCGGGTGATACTTAATCGCACACTCATAATCGTTCAACAACTCAATCCATCGTCGTTGCCTCATATTAAGCTCCTTCTGATCAAAGATATGTTGCAAACTCTTATGATAAGTATAAATAGTACACTTAGTTCCATATAGATAATGCCTCCAAATTTTCAAAGCAAAAACCACTGCTCCTAACTCCAAGTCATGAGTAGTGTAATTCTTTTCGTGTGTTCGTAGTTGCCTGGAAGCATAAGCGATCACTTTATCACGTTGCATCAACACACATCCCAAACCCTGTCCAGATGCATCACAATACACCGCAAAGTCTTCTGTTCCTTCCGGTAAGGACAGAATCGGTGCACTGCAGAGTTTCTGTTTCAATAACTGGAATGCAGCTTCCTGTTTATCCGTCCAGTTATACTTTGTTCCCTTGTGCGTAAGAGCTGTAAGTGGTTGAGCGATCTTTGAGAAACCTTCAATGAATCGTCGATAATAACCCGCCAAACCAAGGAATTGTCGTACCTCAGTAGGGGTCTTTGGCGCTTCCCAATTCTTAATCGCTTCAATCTTCGCTGGATCAACATGTATGCCCTTTTCATTAACTATATGACCCAGAAATTGTACTTCTCGCATCCAGAAATCACATTTCGAAAATTTAGCGTACAATTGTTCTTGTTTCAATAGCTCTAGCAATAATCGAAGATGTTCAGCGTGTTCCTCCTCAGACTGTGAATAGATGAGAATGTCATCAATGAAAACAATGACAAACTTATCAAGATAAGGTTTACAAACACGATTCATAAGATCCATGAATACAGCTGGAGCGTTTGTCAACCCAAATGGCATGACCAAGAACTCATAATGGCCATAGCGTGTCCTGAATGCTGTCTTCGGGATATCCTCCTCCTGAACTCTTAGTTGATGATAACCCGACCTGAGATCAATCTTCGAGTAGTAACTCGAACCTTGCAACTGATCGAACAGATCGTCAATCCTGGGTAATGGATACCGGTTCTTGATAGTAACCTTGTTCAATTCCCGGTAATCGATACACATACGAAAAGTCCCGTCCTTCTTCTTTACAAACAATACTGGAGCTCCCCATGGTGAAAAACTAGGTCGTATGAAACCCTTATCCAACAATTCTTGCAATTGTGTAGATAACTCTTGCATCTCTGACGGTGCAAGTCGATAAGGCGCCCTAGCTATCGGTGCTGCTTCTGGTGTAAGGTCGATTCGGAACTCCACCTGTCTGATAGGCGGTAATCCCGGCAAGTCTTCTGGAAACACCTCCGGAAATTCACAGACTACTGGTATTTCTTCAAGCTTCTTCTCAGCTACCGGCTTTTCAGTTATAAGTGCTATAACTGCTGTATGACCTTTCCGCAGACATTTGTGTGCTTTCATACAAGATATGAGACGCAGTGGCGTACTGCTCTTCTCACCTTGTACATATAATGTCTCTCCCTGCGGAAGAGGTATGCGAACAATCTTTTCATGGCATACAATTTCAGCCTGGTTTTTGGACAACCAGTCCATGCCAATAACTACATCAAAACTGCCTAAAGCAATAGGCATCAGATCAATCTCTAATGTCTGACCCATCAAATCAAGGATACATCCCTTATAAATGTTTTCTACTAAAATCAACTTACCATCAGCTAATTCCACAGTGTAGGGACTATCTAAGGCAGTGGAACTAACATTTAGCAACTTAGCAAGTGAACTAGATACAAAGCTCCGATCGGCACCGGTGTCAAATAACATAGAGGCATAGTGATTATTTAAGAGGAACGTACCCGTAACAATGTTGGGATCCTCCCGCGCTTGACGTCCTCCAATCACAAACGCCCTGCCTCTAGCACCATTGTTATTGTTGTTGTTGTTGTTGTTGTTGGTGCCATTTTCATTACCGTTGCCATTTCCATTTCCATTACCATTGTTATTGACATTATTGTCCCCGCCCTTCTTAAGCTGTGGGCAATCTTTCTTAAAATGCCCCATTTTTCCACACTCAAAACAACCCTTCTGAGCGTTGTTCTGGTTATTGTTCTGGTTGTTGTTGTTCTGTAGTTCCCCGCGACAATCCTTAGCCGCATGCCCAATCTTGCCACACCTCTGGCACTTAGCTCTCTCACATTGGTTACCTGCATGATGGTAACCACACTTGTTGCACTTGGGGTGTTTCCCAATATAACCCCCCGACGATGATGATTGCTGACCGCTGCTTGAACCATGATAAGACTTGTTTGAGTCTTGTTTCCGGTTTTGCTGATAGGATTGTTGGTTGTTACCCTTGAAGTTGTTACTCTCCCACTTTCTCTTATGATCTCCCACCTTGGTAGCAGATGTTCGTTTGGGCAGAGTCCCCTGCAACACTGCCTGGTCAGTAAGCTGATGTGCTAGACGAACAGCTTGTTGGATAGTGGTGGGATTTGCTGAAGTAACCAACCCTTGAATCTGAGGCACTAGTCCTCCAATGTACCTCTCAATCCACTTGCTAACTGGAGTAGCCATATGTGGTAGCAGTCTGGCCAGTTCGTGCGACCTGGTCGTGTACTCTTCAATGTTTGACCCCTCCATCTTGAGGTGCCAATATTCCTCCTCTAACTTTTGCATTTCACTGCGAGGACAGTACTCCTCTTGCAGTAAAGTTTTGAAGTTGTTCCATGTCAAGGCATTTGCTTCTCCCAACCCTAGAGTCTGAACATTGGAGTTCCACCAAGTCAGTGCTGGACCCTCTAATGTTCCAGTAGCAAATTTCACCTTGCTTTCATCAGGGCAGTTGCACATTTCGAACACAGACTCTGCCTTTTCAATCCATCGGAGAAGTCCTATGGCCCCCTCCGACCCTTTGAAATTGTGAGGTTTGCAGTCCAAGAACATCTTGAACGTGCAAACTTGTGGGTTAACCAATCCCCCAGCTGCACCCTGTGGCCCTATGTTGTGAGTCTGAGCATACTGTGCGATTGCCTCTGCAACTCTGTTGTTAATTAGCTCATTGAGCTCAGCAACAGTCATATGTACGTTTCCCTCAGCCATTAGTTTCCTATTTATAAGAAGTGTTAGCACGAAGTCAAATTCCAATGTAACTTGTGTAAGTAAAACAACAAACACATCATGTAATATAAATCAACACAGTTGTTGGAAATAAAAGATAACTCTTTAATAGATAGAAACTTTCTTTGAGTACAATACTTTTGAAATGAAATACAAGTTTTCAAACTACTAATGTAGGAACACAACCCGTTCCTAATAAGTTTAAACAAAACAGAAATAAAAGTAAGAGAATCAATCGTCCTCAACAGTGGATTCAGGATCGGACTCAACAACTGGTGCTGGTTCCTCCTCCTCATCCTCATCCTGTTCCTCATTCTCAACTACCACTAAATCCTCCAAAGCTTCAATCCTGCCCGCCAAAATCTCCTCTCGATTCTCTGACTCTTCCAAACGACCAATCAAATTGATCATCTCATCCCGCATATCGTGAACAAGATGGGTAAGATCATCCTGCCTCTCAATAGCATCCCATAACTCCTGAGATCTCTGTGCTATCCTATCTTCTGCTACCTCCAAATCCTCGCGCAATTTGGCGATCTCCTCGGCGTCTGTCCTTTGCCTCTTAGGCTCAGGAGCATCTAGTGCTGGTGGTGAATGTGTAGAAGGTCCCTCAGCAGGGATCTGCTGAGTGCCCTCCTCAGGCTCCTCTTCCGGATCCTCATCCGGGTCCTCGTATGGATCCTCCTCTGGATCCTCGTCTGGATCCTCGTCTGGATCCTCGTCTGGATCCTCCTCCGGATCCTCCTCTGGGTCTGAGTCATCCTGCTCATATGGTGGAGGTGATGGAATAGGTGGTGGTGGTGATAATGGTGGTGCCGGAACTATCGGCTCCTCGTCCTCGGAATCATCAATGATAATATAAGGTACCGATGATGATGCCATGCCTGTTACATAATACCATATGTAAGTACAGTGTCATGGAATACGTAAACAAGTCAATTACATAATGTCATATGTAATTTCCAAGCAGTATGTGTAAACATGTGTGTCTAATGTCTAACAGTCATAGTCTAGGCCTACAAATGCAAACCTAGTTCGCTATAACCTGGCTCTGATACCAATCTGTCACACCCCCAATTTTCAACTAACAGAATCACACCGTTTGGGAGCGTGACAAACCAGGATCTCAGATCATTAGACATAGCGAAGACCTCTATATGAATTTCAAAACATACGTTGGTCTTTAAAACATAACATTCAGAGTTTACAAAAAGTTGCGGAAGCGTTTGAAAACCATAAACAGTTATAAGTAAACATTACAAACCAAAGTACTTAAATATTCAAATGTTCAAATTCAAATTCAAAGTGTTTAAAATGCATGAGACTCTATCTTTCTAGTCCATGCCAGCTGTAACGCGCGCCTTAGCGTCCTGAGAAAACATGCAAATCAAGTCAACACAAAGGTTGGTGCATAACACAGGTTTTAAGTAATCATAGTGTTCAAAACAGCAGTTGAATAACAAGATTGTAGATAACATAATCACAATTGCACAGTCATGATAGCTAGTCATATAAACTATTTACATTCGTGTTCGACACCGAAGCTGACGGATTGCCATGCTATAGCATGTTTTCGCCTTGCCACTATTGTCTATCACAACAATAGTAAAATTGTGTTTGGTCAGTCAAACACCTGCGTAGATCCCATCTACCAGGTGAGGTTTGTCAAACCTAATAGATCTATTTCCAACTACCACGCTTTGCATTACAGCAAACTAAACGGTTCGAGGTGTGTAAGGACTTTCAAGTTGATATGTTTTCACATAATGTAAACAGCTAACTCATGCAAGTGATATGTATCTAAAAACAGTTTGTTGCACATGTTTTCTCCCCCAAAACAGTTTAAAATAAGAAAGGGGCCGTGTACGCACCTTTGATAATAGCAGAATGATCACACACTAAAAGCTCGTGAAAGAAATCCTTCTACGAAGAATCTGTGTTTAAACAATAACCTAGTGTTATTCGAAATGTCGTTTTGTGTTTGGAATCACATACGTGTCAACACACGTATGTTAAAATGTTAGAAATGTGCATACGAAAATACACGTGACTTTGAAATCGTTTAAATAAAATCCTATACGATTTTATTTAATTAAACGTAATTATACGCGATTTCGTTTTCGGACTAAAATATAAATTTTATTATTCTAATACGTTCGTATTCTCGTTACGGTTCCAACGCAACTTGAACGGGTTAAAACGGAGTTAAGATGATCAATTTATGAGTTAAAACCCAAAAATATGTTTTAAACTTAAAAACTGGTAAGGGTCGGGTTCGAACCCGCGACCCCCACCTCTTTGCAAACCCGCACCACCATCTCCTCTAGTCCAAATTTCATTGATAGCATATGGTTTTTAATTCTTTTAAGCCCAATCGGCCCATTAACCTATTGTTATATTTAACCAATGCGTATGGGTTCCAATTGACCCGAAATTTGAACCTAATCCGATCCCTAACCATAGGGTTTTGATGTCGACGGAGCTTAGCTAATAAACTAACTAAAAACCGACTCTAAAATAGACACTAAGTAATAAATCTAGACTCTCTAAAACCTAAGCTACCGACAGGCAAGTGTACCTATCGTATGTAGCATAGCAAAGTAAGTCCGGATATCGAACCCACAGACTTCTGCAGACTGTACTAACTAGACTCAAGGACTTATCTATACAAATTTACTTGATTTAAAAGAATTGTTTAAAGGGGGGTTTGCTAACGAAACTAAGAATAACTTAAATGGAATAAAACTAAAACGATAGCAGACTGCGAACAAAGAAGAGAATCAGATGGACAAAACACTACCTAGGCTCGAATCCTACACATGCTCGACGAGGTTCTATCGGTAATGGAAACTATGTGATACCGGAATCTTAAAATACTAAACTCAAAGGAAACCTAGAGCACCCTCGACCCTTCTCAAGGATTATCAACTAAGAATCCTAAAAGCCGTTAAGCCACCGGTTGATTGGACTTCCCTCACAGGTTATCCGTTTATCTTATGAAATACCCGCTAGACAATCTACTTCACAGCGCGATCGTCTCAATACACAAGAGATAAAATCTGACAAACTATCTACCTCACGGTGCGACAGTTGTAAGACACCTAAAGTGTACGAGGTAACTTGGGATTTTCTATTGGATTCAATAAACAAGGTTTTATAGACGAACTAGACCGATCTTCTCACGAAGCCTCTAACCTAGCAATCTAACAACCAAGACTTATTGACAACTTCTCACCTCACGGCTATTGAAGTTGGTTGCACATCTTAATCATCTAAATCATAATAAAACACTCCTATGAATTACCTGATCACAATAATTCATCCATTAATCAAAAACACACAGTCATTGACCTAGCATGCGCCTATTATATGACAGACAATCATCAAGACCCATGAGGAGTGAAAAATCAATCAAAAGACAATCAAAGATACACATACACATCCATTATTCCAAACCAAATCTTTAAATCATGAGTTCATCACATAAACGTAATCCAAAACCGATAGAAACGAATGTCAAACATGTGTAATCATCAAAACCTAGGTAGTTCTAGAAGTTTAGCCAAGAAACATCATACGAATACAAGTCATAATCTGTTTAAAGTAAAGGAGAAACATGGAAATCGAAGAAAACAAAGAAACAAGGTAAACCGAATGAAGAACACCCGATATCGTTGATCCTAGGCCTTCAATCTTCAATCCAATGCCTTCCCAACCTTCAATTCCTCTTGAAAATACTCTTCCTTAGTCCTCCTAGTCGCCTCTAGCCGTTCCAGATCGTATATCCCTTTTCTTTTTCGACTTTTAGGTTTAAAACTGAAATTCTGCGATTTTAAGTCTGTGGCGTAGCGCGACAGATACACCAAAATCCGTCGCGTAGCTCGAGAGATATCAGAGGGCATTTTTGTCTTTTCCATCTCTAGCGTAGCGCGACAGGGTTTGCTATGGTCGTCGCGTAGCGCGAGGGAATCCAGAATCCAGTTTTCTTCTTCTCTTGTTTCCGGGTCTGTCCTTACCCAACCGTGAGCTCGTTTCTTTGTACTTTATTACCAAATATGTGTGTTTATTACCTGCAAGCATCAAATTACAGAAATGTGAAGCACCAGCTTAAATCGACTCTTAAACTGAATAAAACTGTACAGAAACGAAATAAAAACAAATAGAAAAATAGATGTGTTTTACAACACATCACATCCCCACACTTATCTCTTTTTCGTCCCTGAAAAAGGCTTATACAAAAATCTGGGATCATAGCTAGGTAAAACGGTTTCCACACAATTAAACTCATTAATTCAAAATTAAATGCCATGGAAAAGATTGCAAGTATTGTTATCCTACTAAACCCATACTGATTTTCCCAGTCCCTTAGTCATGGTCCATTATGTTCATGTTCTACATTTCTTCTCATTAGACCCACACTTAGGAAATTAAAAATCAAATCAATCCTGGATTCTAGCTTTCAAGTCATCCTTACATATAAACAGACAAGAAATTTCTCAAATCAGATTTTTATAATGGAAGCAGATGAAAGCGTGAGCATTTTTCTTTTATTTTTCAATCCATTGAATTTAACTTAGTGGTGTTTCAACCAGGCTGCAACCCGGCGTGTGACACATAAGTTTTTTATCCAACTTCTTTTATTTCATTTTTTTCTTTTTACTCAGCTCATTTAGTGAAATGGAGGCGCCATAAGACTCGGATTTATTCTCATAAAAAGAGCACTTATGTGCCAAACAAAATCAGATTTTCAAAACTCTCACCTGTTATTATGCAAAGACTTCTTTTTGACCAGAAAACAGTTTTCATTAATTCCAAATCCCCAAGATGTTTCCCATGAAATTCATGCATTTAATTAAGATTTTACCAATCCTACGGAACAAATACAATCAGTTGAGCCTACTCACACATCCCATAACCAAAGCATAAAACCCAAACCAACAAGTTAACTATGAATGAAACCATCAAACCTAACTTTTCTATCATTTCCCATCATGCTTTTGCAACTAACTTAAACAAGGACAAGAAAGATTTAAGCCAAAGATGTAAAAACAAAAGTAAAAATTTTCAAAAATTTTGACTCAAAAACATAAGTAAACTAAAAAACAAAAAAAACTAACTACTAAAAGAAAACAAGACTAAAACAAAAACAAGACTAAAACAAAGTTTCCCATCCCCACACTTAAACTTTACATTGTCCCCAATGTAGAGAAAAAGGAAACCCAAAATAAAAACTAACAACTAAAAACTGAAAATGACTTAGCTGGTTAACGAGAAAACTGTCGAGTGCCAATCTTTCCATGTAGCTCCACAATCCACAATTCTGCTCCACTGGCTATAAACAATAACATAAGATCTGCACAAAACAAAGATCAAACAAGCATCAACACGTCCAAAACATGATAACAATAATATCCATGATTAAGTCCAACCACCAACCAACCTTACCAGTTAACTAAAAGTAACAAAGAAAAGCACAAATGAAACAAAGAAAATTAAGAACTAATTAAAATTTGAAAAACATCAATTCAATGCAACAAAAATGAATTTAGAACGCCTCCTATGGTAGTGAACACGGTGTAGAATAGTTAAATTGGGGGTAAAATTTGAAAATTAAGGTTTTTAAACATTTTAACACATTCCAGGACCCGTCGCGTAACGCGACAGATTTTTGAATGGCCGTCGCGGTACGCGACAAAAGTTTGACCCGCGAAGTTGACCATATTGTCGCGTAGCGCGACAAATGGTCTTGTGGATGTCGCGTAACGCGACGGGGTCATTTTTCCAGAGAGTTTCTGGCATTTTCATGCCTTAGCCAAAATTTTCACCCCAAATCATTCTAAACCACCCACAAATGTTCTAAAACAAGAAATACATACCTGGTGGCTCCAATTCATCATTATGGCATCAAATTGATTAAAAACCTGCAAAACAAATTAAAACACACAAAAACGAAAACGAAAAAAAAACGAAAAACAATCACGAAACATGAAAAACACACCAACGACACCCAAAACAACTTACAAACTCTACACTTGGGAGTTTAACCCAAGAGCCCACAATCCTCAACTCAAATGGAGGAATCAAGGGAAACCTCGTCCCTTGCAATCAACTCATGACCACGATCACCAACATCCCATGGTCCTCCTCCCGTAACTTTATTCACACCTAACTCATCATCCACCAAAATCACACCATCCACTTGATGGACTAACTCACCACCGGCCCTCATAGACTTTGCTATCTGTAAGCAAACGCTCTCATCACCCACTCTAAAAGTGAGTTTTCCTTCATACACATCTATGATAGCCTTAGCGGTGCGCAAGAATGGGCGCCCAAGAATGATCGGAACTGCCGTGTCCGCCTCCATGTCCATCACAACAAAATCTACGGGAAACACAAACTTATCCACTTTTACTAAGACATTCTTCAAAATCCCCCGTGGACACTTCACCGACCGATCCGCCAACGACAAGGTCATGCGTGTGGGGGACAAATCACCAAGGGCTAGCTTCTCATATAAAGAATATGGCATCAGATTGATGCTAGCCCCTGAGTCCGCCAGAGCATACCTCCTCACATCGTCTCCAAATAAGCACGGGATAGTAAACATTCCCGGATCTGCAAGCTTTTCGGGAAGCTTGTTTAAGATCACCGCAGAACAACCCGCACTCAATGGCACGTTGGCGACCTCTCCTAAACGGTCCTTAGACTTCAGCAATTCTTTTAGAAACTTAGCATATTTAGGAATACGCTGAAGGACATCAATGAGTGGGAGATTGATCTTCAATTGTCTGAAAATATCAAGGAAGTGCCCGTATTCCTTCGCATGCTTTTGATTAGTTAAGCGCGCGGGGTAAGGAACACGGGTAAGATCAATCTCCGGTGTGGGCTTACACATGACCGGTTTCTTCCCAACTACCGGTTTCTCAACTAGAGACTCACTGGTTGGTGCGGTACTTGCTGGGACTAGCCTCGTTTGCACCCTCCCAGGAGTCTCCATCTCAATCTCCTCATCCACCGGTTCCTCCTCATCTACATCAACTGGTGGAATCACTCTCTCGCTCTCCTCAACCTCAACTAACACGGGTGGCATGAACACCTCTCCTCTACCTCCTCCAAAACGGGTAGTAACCGCCTTAACGTGGGCGTTTGGGTTGGTTTGGGGCTGACCCGGGAACTGGCCTTGAGGCCGTTCATCCAACCGTTTGGCAATGTCACCAACCGTTCTTTGCAAATCAAGGAATGCAGACTGTTGGTTCTTGAGGAGGACATCATGTTCATGTAGGATCTTTTGTGTAGTGGCATCCTTAGCCACTAACTGAATCAATAACTCCTCTATCCTACCCAAACCACCACCAGCACCTGAAGTGCTACCAGTGCTACCAGAACTACCACTCGGCTGCCCCTGCCCCTGGTTTTGACCAGAATGAAAACCAGGGGGATTACCTGAAGATCTATAAGTTTGGTTTGAATGATTTCCCCAACCGGGGTTATAAGAATGCCCAAACCTACCCTGTCCGCCTACAAAATTAGCCTGCTCCTGGCTCACCAAACACTCAGAAGTGGCATGACCACCTCTGCATATCTCACATCTGTCTACTCTCATCTTCAAATCCTTTACATCCCTAGCTAAAGACTCAAGAGCAGCAGCAACACTAGTGTCCACATTGACGTGGTGAACTCCTCTTGTAGAAGAGGAGGAACTAGCAATAGGAGTGGAATTCCTATTTGATGACCGCTGCTCATGCTCGGCCTGAGCGAAGCTCTCAAAAAGATCATTGCATTCGGCCACATCCCTCTTACCCATGAGGTGGCCTCCTGCAGAAGTGTCAAATCTGGCACGAGTCTCATATGTGAGCCCATTGTAGAATTTCTCTACAAGGGCCCATTCAGACAAACCATGCTGGGAGCATCGGCTAAGAAGATTTTGAAACCTTTCCCACGCAAGATAGTAAGGCTCATCAGGGGCCATTCGGAATGAATGGATCTCATCTCTCAGGCGGGCGGCCTTAGCAGGTGGGAAGTACTTTTTAAGAAAAGCATCCCGAAGGCTAACCCAAGTAGTGAAAGTGCCTGGAGGATGAGAATCGAGCCAAGTAGCTGCTCGCCCCGATAAAGAAAAGGGGAATAGCTGTAGAAAAATCGCATCATTAGTGGCACCTTGAAGATTGAAGGTACTACAGATACGAGTGAGCCTAGCAAGGTGTGCGGGAGCATCTTCATCATCACAACCATTAAACTGAGAATTATTAATCGCATTCATGATATATGAAGGAATCTGCCATGAATTTTCATTCGGGATCGGTGGCAGTAAAATGGGGTTATTAAGCCCCGTGAATCCCGCAGTGGCCTACTGGTGAACGGTACGACGCTCTGCCATTTGTGGATTAAAATGAAAATGTGGGCTAGAATGAGTGGAAGAATTAGAAGAAGATGGTGGTGTGTGCTCAGAAAAATCTGCAGAAATGGGAGTAGAAACACTTACCTCGCTCGTAGAACCTTCAGAAAAGTCCCGCGAATCGCTCCTTAATGGCAATGAAAGCTCAGGTGGCGGTCCGTGTGAACGTAGGTGTGGCATGCACTACCAAACCTGCAACAAATAAAAATGAATCAAAAAGAAATAAATAAAAAAAAATAAAACTAAAAACAAACTAAAACACCAATATGCACAGATAAGAAAAAGAACTAGTAAGCGCAATCGACTAAGAAGTCCCCGGCAACGGCGCCAAAAACTTGATGTCGACGGAGCTTAGCTAATAAACTAACTAAAAACCGACTCTAAAATAGACACTAAGTAATAAATCTAGACTCTCTAAAACCTAAGCTACCGACAGGCAAGTGTACCTATCGTATGTAGCATAGCAAAGTAAGTCCGGATATCGAACCCACAGACTTCTGCAGACTGTACTAACTAGACTCAAGGACTTATCTATACAAATTTACTTGATTTAAAAGAATTGTTTAAAGGGGGGTTTGCTAACGAAACTAAGAATAACTTAAATGGAATAAAACTAAAACGATAGCAGACTGCGAACAAAGAAGAGAATCAGATGGACAAAACACTACCTAGGCTCGAATCCTACACATGCTCGACGAGGTTCTATCGGTAATGGAAACTATGTGATACCGGAATCTTAAAATACTAAACTCAAAGGAAACCTAGAGCACCCTCGACCCTTCTCAAGGATTATCAACTAAGAATCCTAAAAGCCGTTAAGCCACCGGTTGATTGGACTTCCCTCACAGGTTATCCGTTTATCTTATGAAATACCCGCTAGACAATCTACTTCACAGCGCGATCGTCTCAATACACAAGAGATAAAATCTGACAAACTATCTACCTCACGGTGCGACAGTTGTAAGACACCTAAAGTGTACGAGGTAACTTGGGATTTTCTATTGGATTCAATAAACAAGGTTTTATAGACGAACTAGACCGATCTTCTCACGAAGCCTCTAACCTAGCAATCTAACAACCAAGACTTATTGACAACTTCTCACCTCACGGCTATTGAAGTTGGTTGCACATCTTAATCATCTAAATCATAATAAAACACTCCTATGAATTACCTGATCACAATAATTCATCCATTAATCAAAAACACACAGTCATTGACCTAGCATGCGCCTATTATATGACAGACAATCATCAAGACCCATGAGGAGTGAAAAATCAATCAAAAGACAATCAAAGATACACATACACATCCATTATTCCAAACCAAATCTTTAAATCATGAGTTCATCACATAAACGTAATCCAAAACCGATAGAAACGAATGTCAAACATGTGTAATCATCAAAACCTAGGTAGTTCTAGAAGTTTAGCCAAGAAACATCATACGAATACAAGTCATAATCTGTTTAAAGTAAAGGAGAAACATGGAAATCGAAGAAAACAAAGAAACAAGGTAAACCGAATGAAGAACACCCGATATCGTTGATCCTAGGCCTTCAATCTTCAATCCAATGCCTTCCCAACCTTCAATTCCTCTTGAAAATACTCTTCCTTAGTCCTCCTAGTCGCCTCTAGCCGTTCCAGATCGTATATCCCTTTTCTTTTTCGACTTTTAGGTTTAAAACTGAAATTCTGCGATTTTAAGTCTGTGGCGTAGCGCGACAGATACACCAAAATCCGTCGCGTAGCTCGAGAGATATCAGAGGGCATTTTTGTCTTTTCCATCTCTAGCGTAGCGCGACAGGGTTTGCTATGGTCGTCGCGTAGCGCGAGGGAATCCAGAATCCAGTTTTCTTCTTCTCTTGTTTCCGGGTCTGTCCTTACCCAACCGTGAGCTCGTTTCTTTGTACTTTATTACCAAATATGTGTGTTTATTACCTGCAAGCATCAAATTACAGAAATGTGAAGCACCAGCTTAAATCGACTCTTAAACTGAATAAAACTGTACAGAAACGAAATAAAAACAAATAGAAAAATAGATGTGTTTTACAACACATCAGGTTTCTACTCCTGAGATCCAATCGACTCTAATAATGGTTTTAATTCGAAAGTGAACTAGTATAACTCGCTTATTTGGTTATGTAAACAATCGAATTGAGTTCATCCCTTTCCCAATCGATTTGCTTAAATTCTCAAATGATAATCAGAAAATCTATAGGGTTTTCATTGCAACAGAGATTTCGAACCTTTCTAATTAATTAATTTCGATAATCGTATCAGTTTGCTTCAAAACTCACAAACGTATTCATCTTATGCACCCTAATAATCGAAACCTAACAATTCGTTGCTTATTGATCAAATTAACTTAGGGATATCATTATATGAAACATCACGAAGTTACCCGTATGATTTAATTTGATTCTAATTTACATTTTCTAAAAATCCCCCAAAATGTTCTAGACGATGAGCCCTAGAATTAGAATTCGATCAATTCGATATTACTAAATAAAATTGATTCATGGGTTAACTTAATCGAACCCTTCTGAGACTATACATAATCATCAATTTGATTTTAATACTCATTAAGGTGAAAACCCCCAAAACGGTTTATAATAAGAACCCTAGAATCGAACCCTCATAATTCGTAATTCTTTGATGAAATTGACATGACATCAACCTTAATCGAACTCCTCTGAACCTATCCATGCTATTTAATTTGATTTTCAAACCAGTTAAATCAACAACCCCCAAAACAACTTTATTACGAGCCCTAATTACTTGAACCCTATCAATTCGATGTTAGCCGCTGAAATTGATTTAGGATAACCCTTAGTCGGCCATGTCAGAAGATGTAGGAATGAATTCTTACCTGAATTGATGTAGAATTGATATAGTTCACTTTGTGTGTTGGTGTTCGGCCGACTCTAGATCAAAATCCCTTATCTCCCGCTTGTTTCTTCGAATTTCAGTGTGCAAATGGGTCTAATGAAGCCGATGATGGGTTCTGTACTCTCAATTGGGGTGATCTAAATCGAATTGTATAACTTGTATACATAACATGGACGGTTACACTTGTAAACATAATGGGAGTTTTAATCCGAGACCTTTAGCTTCCAATAACTGACAATATCGTTTAATCATCATCATTGACTATTAATTTGATGATTTATTCACTTACTTGTAACCGATTTAAGGTGAATTTTCGAATTCCCAATCATTTTGGCTAAAGTTTGACTTTCAAAGGTCAAAATTCCCAATTTTATGTAATCACAATTGTGATACTTATGTTTTAATGTTTCTAAACCCATTTTGTTTAATTCTAAACCTTTAAAGTTTAGTCTCCTATGATTTCCTTAATTTTTCGGCTAACAAAACTAAACCAAATTCCCAATTTGACACGAATTGAGCCAATTGGGACATTATTGGGCTAGGTTAACCCAATTAGGCCTTGTAAATACCATTGGGCCTAATTTAAACTCATTGGGCCTCCCTGGGCCTTGTTGGGCCTTACTGGGCCTTCCCTTTGGCCTATTGGGCCTACATTGGCTCTGTTGGGCCTACATTTGTCCTGTTGGGCCCACATTATCACCATCTCCCGTTAACAAGGTTAGTGTAAAAAGTCGGATTGTCACATGGGAGGCTTTGAAATGAAGGTTTTGGTGATTAGAAGGCTGGGTTTTTGTCTAGGATGGCAGAATCGTCGAGAGGAAGATAAACATTTGAGTTTCTGGATAAAAATCTGACTTTTTAAGCCAATCTGCGACTTGCTGACGTCAGGCGCATCGCCCCAGGCCAGGCTTCGAGCTGAGGCATACCGCGCGGAGGGGTGAACCAGATATTTTCCTTGGATTCCGAGCGTACCGCCCCAACTGGGCGTGTGGCTCGGGGCGTACTGCCCCAGGTCATTTTCGTCCAATTTTCGATTTTACCTTCGTTTCGCGATTCCGGACAATCCGTAACTCCGTTTCACGCACGGTTTTCGCCCACGTTCATCATTTTTCTCATACTATCATCTTGTAATAATTAAAATCATTAAATCTACGTGGATTTCAAGCACGACCCAATGTGCTCATTTCGTTGATGACGTAATGCTCAACTGCAATTGTCACACTAGGTATCCCCGTCTTTGGAATAATTGCTCAAGGTAAGGAATCTATATTGGCTGTTGATTATTACATTGAAAATAGATAAAGACAGTAATATTAAAGTTGAGTCTAATCAATCCTAACCTTAGGAAGATGGGTGGAATTAGATTGAAGATGTAGCAGAAGTGATGAAAAGCATAAGTAGGTTTCTTATAGCATCCATGGAAGTGTTGATAGAGCATACATATATTCTCATTTTTGAAGAATATGCTACTTTTTGTGACTTTTGTTCATTTGCGTAACATAGTTTTTATTTTTTTTAAATGGTTATATTTTGCTATGAATTTTGGGGTTCTTTGTTATCACATTGATTTGGATGAAGCCATGCTAGGTTACGATGAAGATGAAATACATATATAACTGTTTGTAAGCTCGTTACATATGCATTTACACCAATTGTTTTTCATTATTGTCTTTACACCAGATATGTTACATGTAAGTAATCAAATAACTTTTTTATGTTTTGTTTGCATATTCATCTTCATCTTCATATATGTAATCAGGTCTATAAACCGGTTATATTAACCAGTTATATTATTACATATACGTAATCAGGTTTATATTAACCAATTATACGATTACATATACGTAACTGAGAAAATTTGTAGCGTTTTTTTTATTGTTACGTATATGTAATCAAATAAGTTACATAACTTAGTTTATACTATCGACTTAATAAATACAATTTTTTAGTTTTAACTTTAATAATTAGAATATGAAGTGTTATTATTTCTTCAATGATATATTTTACTATATAAATGTAATTCGTTATATGATTACATACATGTAATCAGTTATATGGTTACATATATGTAATCAAATAATTTGTTTTTTAAAAAATTCTGATTTTTTTAATCAAAAAATTTTGATTGTTTGAATTTAATTTTTTTAATAAAAAAATAATTTTTTTGAATTATTTTTTATATAATTAGTAAGAGATAGGAGAGAGAAGAGTAATTTTAGGAATTTTATTAAATATAGGAGAGATAAAAAAATTTTTTGACTAATCTACCCTCATGAATTCATAATTAAATCCTTTAATTGTCATTTATTTACAATCTTGCCACTATTGATCTCAACCATTGATTATATCAATCAATGGTGGATTATATATATATATATTATGTGTGTAAAAATCCTAGTCGATTCTTTTAATATTTTGCAATCGATCCCCTTAACTTTGCATAATAAGCCTTACGATGAGAATTAAAGTATATTTATACTTGTTTTTTTTTGGAGAAAATGTTACTTAAAAAGTCGTCATAAATGTTCTTTTTGATAAATTGTAAAAAATAAAACCTCGTAGAAAACAATAGGCTTGACAATCTTAACTTATAACAAGATGAGTAACTTAAAAACTATGTAAATATAATGAATTCAAACGGGTGACAATAATCAATAATATATTTAATGAGAAAATTACAAAAAATTATTAAATTAAATTATTTGTTTAGTTACAATTCATTTCAACGTACATGAACGAAATTGATGTTTTATAGAATGACTTATTTTAAACCCAAACTATTTTTTCTTAAACTTATCATGACATTCACCCATCTTGACCCACACACATCCTAACAAGCAATCACATCCTAACCTATACACGTTCAAACCTGTTACCCAACCCAACCGCCCATTTTGACAGGTATAAGAAAAACTTTAGTTGTATTGTATTTTTGTTATTATTTATTATATAAAATTTAGTTTAATTGTCTTTTTGTTTAACATGACTCTACCCAATTTGACATAACCCAATCTGAATTGAATAGAAAAAAAAAATAACATACACCAAACCTTAAACAACTTTAAAAAAATGCCCCTAAATTTTTTAATATTTTTTAACATTTAACACTACAAATTACATGTTAAAAAACATGTTAAAGACCTGTTAATGAACTAAGGTTAGAGAACTAGAAATTTTAAAATGTAGTCAGTTACCCACCTATTTTATTATATTATTTATTTTAAATTTTAAACAAGTATTTACAGGTTTTAATGGGTCTTAATAAGTCTTAATGAGTCTTAATGTGTCTTAACAGGTATTAATGGGTTTACCTGTTTAGACATGAAAAATAAACAGTCTTAACTTGTCGACCTGTTTTAGACACGAAACATGTCAAGGGTAAACACGAAACATGTTAAAGTTATATCGTTTCGTGTCGTGTTAATGTGTCTGTGTCTAAAATTGTCAGCCTTACCATTAGACTATAATTCTAAAACGAGTTGAATCTTAATAATCAACAAATCTTAGTCTTAGTTTAATTAGAATTGTATTTATTTGGTGACCAAGTTACTATTCCTTTAAAATACATGATAAATGGACAGGGTTTATGCATGAGTTTATTGTATTTTGGTTCAGAGTTAGTTTCCATCTGGGGCGAATTCATTTGATGTCTAGGGAGTGACAAGCCCCCACTCTGTATTTTACTAGGCCCCTTCTCTAATTTTTAATCTTCTGTATCCATTTGTTATTTTGATGCTCATTTATTAACTATAAATATACAAGTTTTCGCTATTATTTGAAATTATCATCTTTTGACTCTTTTTTTAGACATATATCTTTTGCATTCACTGGCAAAAAATTTTAGACATGTCACTGGTTTCATGCAGATAGTTTCATTCTAATTAAATGATTTGAGTTTTGTTAAAAATATTGTTTTATCATAATCTTGAGAATTAACTCTACTGATTAATCAACTCAACTTTTAAAGAACATCAAATATTTGTTAAATTAAAATAGGAGCAAATGCTTTATTCAGAAACATGAGTGACATTATTTGTATAGTTTACAATTTGTTTATAATGCATCTATTTTATTTTATTTTATTTTATTTTGTTTAGTTATTTGCTTTTTTCAATATACTCTAAAAATATTATTAAATTTCTACATTGAAAGTGTAAGATTTAAATGACTTAATTATTTATTTGTATACATAATTTATTAAATATAAGAAAATAAGTTAAAGTAATAATTTATCAAATTTATTAATTATCACTATTAATTAAGGAGTGTTAATAAATGATTTAATATTTCAAGTTTTAGGAGGGAAACAAAAATGAAACATGCCCCATTGCATGACATGTGACTAACAAAAACATTGATTTATCATATAAAATAGATTCTGATAACCCTCTTTCAAAAATAGTGAGGCTTGACAAAAATCTGAAAGGCTATTATAAAAAATGATAAATTATCTCTTTTTTATAAAGCATATACAAATATTTTACAAGTTGAATTCCACCTAATTGGTATATCTCAATTAGGAACTAAACAATTGGAATTCATATCATTTACTTCTATTAAAAGAGTAACTCAAATGACACTTATCAAAATTTTAAACCACTTTTGACATGTATCACATTCTAACCATGATATACAATTCTCCCTCTTATTAAATATTTATATATTCTCTTTCATATTAAATAATTAAATTAAATACAATAACTAATGATTTTAGTTATACATTTTTATGATAATAATATCTTTTTAATAAATTAAAAATCAAATCCTTACATTAAAAAATAGATTTTGAAAATAAAAATTATATATAACAGTTTTTCTAAAAAGCAAAACCCAGAAGTTTAAACAAGATTTCTATATAAAAAATAGTTTTTAATACAATTCTAAAAATGAAATGTTAAAAAATAACATAAATTTAATCATATTTTATCCTAAAAATCGTTTTTTAGACTATAAATATTTATTAGTTACTATATAATATTTTTTATACAATCCGTGTAATACACGGGATATTAACCTAGTCCTATTATAAAAGAATAGCAAATCAGAACACGTGGCATCCTCTAAAACCATCCATTCCTAAATGTAGGATCCTTTATTTTAGGTAAACTTAAATTAGTTCCTTCAATGACTCAAAATCTAATTACATAATATTATAAACATTATTAAAACTTAATAATTCATAAAAAAAATTAATTATAATACTTTAAAATATAATATAATAATTCTTACAATATTATTATTTGAAATTTATTATTTTTATATATTTATTAATTTTATCAACAATTAACGTTATCAAACATACAAATCTTTATAAAAAAAATATTGTATATTATATATTAGATTTATTCAACACATGTAATAAATGGGTTTTTAACCTATATATATCCTCTTTTACTCTTTTAAAAACATCATATAACATAAATTTAAAATTGGATTTGAGCTCATCAACACTACTAATGCCAATCCTCTTACACTACCAAGGTAATACTAGTGCAACACGTTGATTATAGAAAAATGTCACTACAAATTAGTTTATATTTTATTTTTAATTTTTCAAAAACACTAGTATTATTGACATGTTTTATTTGACTTTTAGTTTTTCAAACACAATAAGCCAATGGCGAAGGTTTGAAAGGATCGGGGGCCGATCACCCCTCCTCTTTTTTTCGTTAGCAGTGTTATTTTCTGGCTGAAATGTTTTTATTTAAAACTTTTGATTCCCCCCATCTTATAAATAAAATTTTGTATTACCATCTATTTTTAGAAAACAAATTTTTTTAACTAGTAAATAAAATATAACCTTTAAAGTTACCCAAATAAAATCCTCTATTACTTGTTCCCCTTATTTCCCCCAAATATTAAAATCCCCTCCATTTTTCCCCCTTAACTACCGAGCCCTCCTTTTTCTCCTTTTTACTCACAATACATAATTGTTGAATTCAAAATCTCAAAGGCCGTCGAGCCGATTAGTAATTTTTCTTGCAAATACTCACTCGTATATTGATAATTATTTATTGTTTGACCCGATTTGAACCGAATCACTGACCCGAACATTAAACCCAATTTCATTTCTTTATTTTGCTGGGTATGAAGTGCCGGCTTTTTCAAATACTAACCATTTCCAATTTATTTTCTAGTAAGAATCGGAATCGGTTCTACTTCAGCTTCTTGGAACAGATTTTTACAATGTTTTGAAAACCGGAACAGACCGGTCGAACCCGGAACAGGTGGGTGAACCGGTCCGATTAGGGGTTCTAGGCCGTTTTGGGTGAACCGGCCGGTCGAACCGACGAACCGGTGGTCGGACCTGTTTTTTTATTTATTTTTTATATATACTTTTTTATAAAATGTTTATAAAATCATCCGGTTCTTAAATCCGATTCAGCCGTTCCGACGGGTTGGACCTCTGACCATTGGATTTTTATGCAACTCTATTTAAGCAAGAGACTATGACCCAACCTCACACAGTTTGATACAAAACATGAAATCAGGTATTTAGGTTTATGACGATATTAATTAATTATTTATAGGAAGACAACAATGCAACATACAAGTTAATATGATGGAAACATATAATAATATAATCTTTTTTATGTACACAAAATTAATATAGGATCTTGTTGCTTTATGTATGTATTATATATCACAAACAAAACGTCAATGTTTGTGAGAATGAACATTAAATGACTGGTGAACAAGGGTTGTCCCACTCACGTCATCACTTGGTTGTCTCTAGTTTCATTTTTTTTCTAATTTATTCAAAATTAGCTTCACTTTTTAAATTTTATAAATGTAGAGTTGCACAAACCGGTTTATTTTTTCAAACCGGTTTATTTTTTCAAACCGCTTTGGTTTCAAAACTGGTCTGGTTTTGAGTGGAAGAAGGGTGAAACCGGTTTGGAGGATCGAAATAACAAACCGGGTTTTTTTTATTTTTCTTTTTTACAAAATTGACAATAAACGTTTATAAAACTTTAAAAAAACTTAATGAAATTTGTAATTTGTAATATTTTTGAATTTATAACATTAATCATCCGACTTGTTTATTTGCTATAAATATATTATTTAATAATTATATGAATTGAGTCTTAATAAAAACTCTCATTAATTGAAAATAAAATACATCATAACGAACAAATTGAAAAAAAAAACCATAAATTAAAATACTTAACATTTAAAATAAACCGCGTAAAACATAACAATTAAATATATTTTGAAAATTTTATCTTTTACGTTTAATTTTCTTTCGAGCTAATTTGATTTGATTCGTAATATGTGGCTTCTTCCTTGTCGGTTATTCCTTCCGACAAACCTGCCTCGACCTCCTCTTGTAATAATTCGCTCCCGTAATCCATTTTGCCATCAAGTAAGAATTTATCTTGAACTCTTTCCGTCGCAATTAAGTAATCTTTGAAGCAAATCGACATCTCTACCGCTGGAGGAGTGAGTCTTGTTCTTCATAATAAAATGACCCTGCCACTAATAGAAAATACCGATTCCGAAGCTAACATGGAAGCTTGGACACTCAGTAGATCTCGGGCCATAGCTGATAGGATCGGGAATTGTTCTTCCTTACCTTTCCACCAAGCCAAGATTTCAAAGGACATAAACTCTTGGGAGTCATACCCGATAAAAAGTCCGTCGTAATATATCTTCCAAGTTTACTACTTGAAGTATTGCCTCTTTGTCTTTCACTCATTTCGTTCATTAATAAATTATAAAAAGCGGTCCGCGTTTCTCATTGTATGGTGTATTGTTGATGTTTTTCCATATTTTTGAACATAAATATCAAACATATTTGAAAATTGTTTGTTAAAATTTGTTTATAATGTTTGTGCGTAAAAAGGATCTTCATCATGTAAATGAGTAAATTGAAATCGTAACATATTTTTTCAAGTAAAATTTCAACCCCCGCAACATTTACGCAAGTGTTCAAAGAAACGACACAAGTAATAACCGATGTCATTTCTTTGAAATATTTAAAAAGTTTTGATTTCATTGATGGAATCATATCAATTAAAGGTTTTGGCCTATAAGACAATTCACACAACTTTGAACTCATTAAATAAATTTGGTTAAGTACTAAAGGACTTGTTGGATAATAAACACCTGATAAAAATGTTGTTGCGGTTCTAAAAATATGAAGCGTTTTTGCTATTTGTTCAATAATATCCCAACCCGACAGATTAAATGGTTCAACCGACCATTTTGCACTAAAAAATTATTAAAAACAATTAAAATATCTTTTTGTTTTAAAGCTTTCTCAAATATGTTACTTGTTGAATCCCACCTAGTTGTTACATCCCAATTTGGATCTAGATATCTAGTATTCGATTATTTACAAAAACGACGATAACTAGTATGTCTTTTTGTTTACCTAAAAATGTTGTGTAACATTTGTTTAAAATTATCCTTTGTTTCAATAATAGTTTTTATCCCGTTTTGAACCCCCAAATCAATGATGTGTGCAACACATCGACTATGAAAAAAACCTTCTCAAATAGGTTTATATTCTAAAATTAGTTGTTGGACCACACACATACTATTTGACGCGTTATCAAATAAGATTGAAAATAATTGTTTTTCAATTTGAAAGTTTTTATAACTTTGTCTAAAACATAAAATAAATTTTCACCGGTGTGAGGACAATCAAATAACTCAAAAGCGACCGTACGTTTCATTAATTGTTATCCCTAGGGTTTCTATAAGTCGATTTTAAATTTAATCATGTTCGATATGTAATAAACAAAGCCTCTTGGTATGCAACAAACATTTGGATTCATAAAAACACTTAAATAGATATATAAATATGCAAAGTATTAGTCACACACATATAAGTTTTGTGAAGTTTTATAAATTTTACATAAAATAATAAAGATAGTAAATTTAATGGACCAATGTTGTATTTAATAGAATTATATGTTTCAGTTTGTTGAAAACTAAACCTCAAAATGATAAAACTAAGAAACCATGAGCGCCAACCGTGCAAAACCCAAAAACCCTCTCCCTTTCTCCTTCCCTATTGTGGGTTCGAGGGCTGCTAGCCTCAGTTGCAACCTAAAACATCTACAAACACTTAAAAACTAGTTCTAGAAAACCTTATAAAGGATATTAAACATATAATAATGATAATTATAATCATTCTATAAACGAAATAGGAACAGAATATATTTATAAGGATATCTTTATGAGAAGTGAAAAAAAACTTAGTTTATTAAGTGTAAAAAAATAAATAAATGATGAAAGATGAAGGGGCTAAGATGGATAAATTGGATGGCAAAAATAAGAGTGACTGTTAGATTTTTGAGTTGGATGATGCAGTTCCAAAGGATTGTCGATTCCCAGAGATTCAACCGTCAGATCGTAACGATATTTTAACAGTTGCTTTATAACACATAATTGATAGTTTGCACATAAGTAATTTACAATCAGGTATCTAGAACTATTTTTCTTTATTCTGAGCAGATTGTGATAAGTTGTGTGCACGAAAAAAAAGGACTTGTTCGATTATTTAGCAAAGAAATCGAGGTTGTAATATGATCCAAATCCTAAGTAAATCTCAAGATGTAAAAACGAGTATAACACTGTACGCAGGTTTCATACCTTGTCATTCTCAAATGGTTCGAGTACGTGAACCGACCTCGTAAGGTATAACCTTGCATCACAATCTTTATCGTATTATCTTTACTCGTGTGTTAGTGTTAATTATATTCGTGACAAATTATCGAAAACTTATATATCAAACTATTTTTTTTCTATTTTATGAAAATGTCATAAAGTTAAGATCTCATTGAATTATTTTGTAGTATTTATAATAAAAATTATTTAAATAAGATATCATTAAGTATTATTCTAGATACAAAATTTATATTTAAAAAAAATCATCTAAGTTATTTAAATAAATACCAAATTATTATTAAAAATGTATTATGAAATTCGTTTATATTTTATATCTAATATTATCTTATTAATAATATTGAGGTTATCAATACATAAAACGTAAGATAAACAAACCAATGAAGCGTGTTAATTAGGAAATGTTAAATCTATCTTTGTATACATACAAACAATAGGGTGAAGCGTGATTTCTCTACTCCATAAACACTAACAAGGATATTTTTGGATAGCTAGTAAACTGTGAGTTTCTTCACACTCCCTTTTACGTTCTTTGTTTTTGGGATGTTACACATGTCTTATTCAAACTTGATTCATTATATTATTCATTCAATCTATGATGCAAGCTTTAAACCTAGTTAGCTTTAAGTTTTAGATGCTAAGTTTATACAATGTGTTGATTCTATGTGTGATTCTACGTGTGTTTCCAGTCAAGCAAGCTAGTACTTAGTAGCCTAAGATGTGTTAGATACCATCTTCGCATTCACTTTTGTCATTGTGTGAAAAAGGTTAAAAGTACACCTAGCAAACTTGTTGAAATACAAATTTTAATTTATAGTATGGTCATACTTGAATTAACACTTTGTATGGATACTTGTTTGGACACAAGCTATTGTTATTCATTCATTCATCTACTTATTCAAACATGTATTCATGCAATGCTTATGACATGTATTCTAGTTAGGCTATATTTTGCATCTTTTTAAACTTGTTATTTAAACTATGTGTGTGATCTCACCAACTATGCAAATAGTTGACAAACTTTATTTTACATGTGTAATAGGATAATGAAGCATGATGAAGACATAGGATAAGAATTAGTGACCTAGCTTAAACTTTGAAACAATTGTATAGATTATTCAATGTATAATGTGTGGTTTATTTTGAATTATTGTAATGACAAATTGAATGATGTTTGAATGAATTGACTGATTATTATTAAATGGATGCATTTAATTATTCAACTTTAACATAGCACCATGAGCTAATGAACCGTCAAACTCGCGCCCCGACGTATTACACCGTCGGTCGGGGTGTGTCGTTAATGGCCACATATTGAGTTGTACCAAATGAGTGGTAACACAAATGTGCGAGTCTTGTGGAGCCGACCAAAAATCACAAGTCACACTAACACCAGTTTGCAAGTTTTTAAAACCCAAAATTAGTTCATTTTTAAACAATATCTTCTAATGGTAGAACGAGCTACGTATGTATAACGAGGTTGAAAAGTTTGTTGAATAAGTCGAGTTAGACGAGGGGTAAACTTTGTTGAATCATGAATTGATCCATTTGCTCTCAAACCACATTGACGCTATAAGCAAAAATACTCCCATCGTTGGACATCGTAGGTTGACCTTGAGCGGCTTCATTCTTCAAAGCTTTGCAATATTTGTACTCGTGGTGGTTGTTCAAAGTAATATTTGCGCCGTGTTTGAAAAAACTACCACATAGCTTGCACCGAGCTTTATTCGGACCGCTCGACATTTTACACAAGTCGTAAATTTTCCATATTTCTGGATTTCTCTTTGTAGGAATAATTTCAACAACTTTAAGAGTTGTTGAAGCACCACAACAATCCGAAGATTGAGCAAGTGATGAAGCCATTTGTGAGCGGGTTTGTATTTTGAGAGTTTAGAAAGCGTTTTTTTGCGTTTTGAGAGCTTAGAGAAATGTGTGATTGAACCTAAACAACCACTGCGTATTTATACTAAAGATATGGGGACTAAAATGCAAAAAAAAATACCTAAAAAAAGGTCAAAAAGCTCGCCCAACGCTATTTAAATAAACAGTCATAAATGGATATAGCCGTTAAAACCGGTTTGGGGAATCGGTTCGGTTCCAAACTGGTTCCAAAGGTAAAAAATCAAAACCTATTTCAATCATATGGTTCGGACCGGTTTGGAAACCGTTTTGGAGGGAACCAGACCAGCCCGGCTGGCCCAAAATGAGCATGCTAACCAGCTTCAAGCAAACCGGTCGGTTGAGCCAGTTCACCGGTCGGTTGAGCCAGTTCACCGGTCGGACAGGGAACTGATTCACTGGTCGGACATGTTTTCAGTTTTTTAACTAAAATCTAAAGAATGAAACATTAAACCAAATCCTATATTTTTTTAACATGATTATGCTAGTCTAAATATTAATTATGTTTGTTTTGATTTATATATAATTTTATATATTTTTTGGAATATTTTATATATTTATTATGTTATCCGGTTTTTAAATCTGGTCCGACCAGTCTAAACAATAATTAATAAGATATCTGGTGGTAGCTTACAGCTCTATATCTTGACCACAATTTGAATCCCCTTCCCTCCCCTCAATTTTTTTCTTGTTTATTAATTTTTTTGTGTTTCTTTTTTAATATTTTTGTCTTAGATTTTCTTTTTTATTTAACATTGTATTTGCTATTGCGTCCATGTTTATTTTGGCTTAATTGTCCTCTTCCTTGCCATTGAACGGATTTTGTTTTTTACTTTTTTTCTTTTATATTTTATTTTTATATTTATTTTTATTAACCTTATCTTTAATAAAGTAAATTGATGAGATAAATCTTGTGATTTGTTAGTATTTCACGCTTATTATTTTTCATAAATTACTCACATGGTACCAAACCTTTAAACATTTGTAACACATACAATATTTTTACTCTTCACCAAAGTCAAACCTAGGGATTGTGTGTGTTACAAATGTTTAAACATTTGGGATCATATAGGTAATTTATTTAACCTAAAGGCTAAGAGTGAAATACTATCAAATCGCTGGACAATCTCAGCAGTTTACTCATTTTATACTACAACAACACATGTATCTTTGACTTTTGTTAAAAATAGATGTAATCCATTGGGGTTAATACACGTTTACAACATATCAAAGAAATATACAAATAGTTACCTCGAAGGCCGACTCAAGTTTTTCGGAGGCTCAAAATAAATACAAACTTGAGGCCCTTTTCATAAACAAATTTTGTGCTTACGATAAAAAAATACGATCGTAAATTCTAGAAAAACACAAAAATATGTTAATTTGTATCTATTTACATAAGTTTAGTTATAATTATAATTAACTTACTAATGATAATTATAAATGATATAAACACAAGAATACAAAAATGTACAATACTTACTTGGGGGTTATATATCATGCTCATTTTTGTTAATTAGCTTAATTACTACATTTACTGCTAAAAATGTCATCTAAATCTTTCACTTGTATCTTAATAAAGGATTTACTCCAACAATAACAAAGCAGACATTATTATTTGAAAAGAGTGTTGGAAATTTGAGTAGTTTCAAATTTAATATGAATTAAAATCAAGACTCTTTATTAATTCAAGACTTTTCAAATTACATATATTGATTATATGTATTAATTCAATACTTTTGGAATCACAATCTTGTAATATAAGTATAAGACAATTGGTGTATTGTTTGGTTGGCTACATACTTGTTGGTTCCAAAAATACTACATGCAATCTACCACGTGCTTTAAAGAATTTCTAGTTTTCTCAACTCTTCAAACTCTTGTTTAAGATATCTTTTTCAAGTGTTAGGTTAATCCCGACAGTATACACTTATTGTTTTATTTGTTGTTCCCTGGGAGACAAACGCGTTCTTCTTAAACAGAGGCGTGAAATCTTTTTAAGGGAAGTGTATTGAATACGTGCATCAACTATAATCATCAACATGTTTACGCTATGGCAATGAAGAATAAGTGGAAGATACAACGAGTTGAAAACTAGAGTTTACTACAAGAATTATCTTTAAAGAATTTGTTGCAAACATCATCAGGAGGCTTTGTAGAAGACTCAACATGAAACATGCGTTAGTTAAACAAGATACTTAGATCACCAACGAATACATGGATCAAAACAAGTTTGGTATCTAAATTCATAAATTATATTATTTTATTTTAGTATTGTAATTGGTTGTGTACTAAATTAATTTGTATGAATAACGAGAGTATCATTATTATTTATATTTTATTATTGTTTTATGATAAAAATGTGAACCCGGCTCTTACAAAGAGAACCATAAATAAACCTTCTATTTTAAGAATATGAGCAAACTTTCTATTTTTCTATATTCCAAACGACAAAATAAATAAAATGTATGATACGAACCCAAAATTGGGGATCATTGGTGCTTACCACAAAATTTGTTAGTTGAAACCGGTCTTGGCCCCCAGACATGAAATAGCTTTTTAAAGATATCACAACTCGATTTTAAAAAAAAATAGGTTTATGAAAAATAGGTTTAAGTGTACCAAAAAGTTTGTAAGCTGGCAGGCTTTATAATTATGTAAGGACTAAAATCATTGTGTGGTAATAAAACTCATTTTACGAATCAATGAGTTGGAATGATGATGGACAACCGGTTGCTTGTCCTTTTCAATAATAAAAAGCCACCTCTCTCCGATTCGAGGGACATGTTGGGAGTACCTCTAAGATTCTATCATTATCTTACCATCAAATGAATTGCCTTTCAATCCTTCATGCACTTTTCGAGTCGGACTCGAAAAACTCCAAACTTGATTTGATTTCGATAAGAAACTCAACAAGTTGAAGTTTGGTTCAGATTTTAAACTTTAAGTTTAATTTGATTCGAAATTTGATATTGAATTTTGAATTTGTTTTTTGATTTGAGTCGAAATTTGAATTTAATTTATTCGAATTTATTTCCTATTCGAATCCTACTAAAAAATTTGAAATTCGAGATTACTTGATTCTAGTTATTTAAGTTATTTGAAATTTGACTCATTAAACGCTCCTATAACTAAAACCAAAAAGACACGCATGGCCAACAAGAAACTAAAGCTCACAAAGTCTTCAAGAAGACATACATCAAATGTTTTTAAAACCGGATCATAAAATTGAATCAATCGTCTTACCGGTTTATTGGTTGGATACTTGGATTGGTCGAACCGGATTTAAAAATCAGATAACATGATAAATATTATTTAACGTATGTATGTAATTTACTATAATAAATTAAAATCCCGTTCTACTAGTGTGGTTCAGCAGTCAATTTACCAGTATTGAAAACAATGCATACACCCAAAGAAAATTAAAAAGCAAAGAAACATCACTTGAACCTTTTATATAGTAATCACCAAAAATCAAAATAGCTCTAACAACGGGATCACTTCTCTTTGGCTCGCCCCTATCTCTAAAGGGCCTACAAGGAATCCTATCCTAAGTAACAACCACATTCCACTTGTATTTCCCCAATGGCGAAGCTTGACTATAATCTCAGTGAGGGCGAAATAATTTTTTTTCCAGGAAGGGCGAAATAAATGTTTTTAAAAAATTTTACACTACATATCAGGAAATTTACAATATTACACGAAAAAACAGGGGGCGCGGTGCCCCCCCCCCCCCCCCCCGGGTCTGAACTAAGCTACGCCCATGTATTTCCCTATAGGTAACTAAATTCAAGGTAATGACTATGCCGTGCATCAATTTCCTTTTAGGCCTATTTAACCGAATAAATTTATGCAACTCAAGATCTCGAAAGCTAAAAGTATAAATTGAAAGAATTTTACGCTAGTTTCTAATCTAGCTCCAAACTTGATTTGCAACTATACATAAGATGAACAAATGACCCCTTAACTCATTAGCATTTTCGCATAACTTGCACAGATTTAACTCCAACTGAAGAGGTTTAAATTTGATCTGCGTTTTAACAAAAAGAACCCAAGGATCTTTATGTCCATCAATAACCTCTAAATCAAAGGCTTCATTTATAGAGAAAGTGGCTTCATTTCTAGACCTCCATAGACACCAACATGTTACAAACACCATCGCGTGGACCATTTTTATTTTAACTGATCCCCTCAAAAAAAATTTATCAATATCCACCAACAAACAAACATAGTTATTAAAGTCTTACACTATGACCCATATTATGACTGTGTTATTACATCCCATGTGTTGTTGGGTTGTGAAGCAAAGGGAGTGAGTGACACAATTGATGGTATTAAAACTCATAATTTTTGTTTCTTGCTTATCTCTATTTAAATAATGTATTTTATTTGTAATTTTAGAGCACATGACTAATAAAAAACACCATTGTAGTCTGTATGTCACATCAAGTGAAACATGTGATGTAATCATATGCTTTTATTTCTTTTTGTACGTGATTAATTAATCGTTTATGTGTGTGTTGTCTCACTTCCGCATATCTTTTTTCGTCTAACATATGTTTGATCTTGTTAACCTCAAACCCTTCTAGGGTTTCCAGATTAGAAATTTCAATGCTCTAAAATGACAAACCAAAAGAGTAAACTCAACACCAAACACAGACGTATAAATCTAAATCACGAAAGATCTTAATATGAGTAAGCAAATCAAATTTTGAAAAAATCAAATTTTGAATAATTTAGAGGTGACTTCTTTAAGTAAAGGAAATTATGTCACATTTTGATCGATGTTTAATTGATTATATAATTAACCAAGGGCTTCTAGCCTAATGGTTACCTCCTTATATGGGAGGTCTTGGGTTTGAATCCGGGCTGAGGCATATTTGCTGAAGCAAGGTCAGGGGGTTTACCCAGTTGTGGGGTTCCTCCTAGGGTGGGCTCGGGCATACGCCTCAGAGCGTCAAATCCGATGGGAAGATTGAAATCTCGTCTTGGGTGTCGTTGTACCAAGCCGTGCAAAAAAAATTGATTATATAATTAATGGTATGGGTAAAAAATATAGTATACAGTACATAGATAGGACCTACTATCCATGTGCTCGTATTAGACATGACAGATCGCAAGAGAGCTAAAATACCTTCCAATGATGTCGTCACGAATGATGTCGTCGCATTTGTTCGTTTCCGTCGCAAGAGAGTTAAAATATGCATATGTATTAGAAATAAAAATAAAAATGATTGTTAAAAAAAAAAAAAAAAAAAAAAAACTGTGATACTAACTCTTCTTGTTTCTGTATTACCATGGTCAATGATATTAAATTAGAGGTAGCTAGGTAGGGATGTTAATCGGGTTAGACAGATCAATTTGTCAATGTTCAAAAAATTTTAAATGAAGCCAAACACTACTCGAACCCAAAACTCATGTTATACATATGAATACAAACATGATTCTAGTAATCACTAGTTGAGCTAACATAAACACGGCCCACTTGACTTGAAAATTTCATTTGATATTTTTAACATATTAACACTCTTAAAAATACAACTTTATAACAAAAAATAAATAAAAATATACAAAAAGTACAACGTTTGATTATAAGCTACATGTTAACTTTTTATACTTACTTTAAGCTTTTACTATTAAATACCAAACCAAGTTAACATATAACATAATTTAAAGCATATAAATGGGTTAAATAAATCAACTCTTAAATCTACATAGGTTGACATGAATACAACATGTTTAGCCAAATGGGCTCGTGAGGTTCAACCCGAACATGACACTTTTCAACTCATACTAAACCTAAAACTGTTAATTCCATGTGATATTCATATCGTGTTAAAAAGTTATTCCTGTAATTTGAAGTAGATTAGATTTTTAATAAAATATAAAATTTAAGATTACAACAAAGGAGGTGGGCTCGTGGGATATCGAAATAAAAGTATATTGTATGGTATTGCGGATGCATCCATAGTAGTATTTAATGCTCAATAATATATAAAAGGTAATACAATGGGTACTTTTATTATATTAAACCACTTATTATACTTTTAGCAAATATTTAAAAATGACCGACATAAACACTCATTTGGTAGGAGAGATTGTCCTTAGGAGATATGAGATACCTTTATTTTAAAGGGTTATTGTTATTGATAGAACAGGCATGCTTTTATGTTTTTTTTTTTTTTTTTTGAGCCTCTATTTTTAAATTTATTTATTTTCAGTTGAATTCGCATCCAAACTATGTAAATGTTGTTCACTCATTAGACCATGGGGTATGCCTTGTGGTTCTACCCACTCCACATAGACGCCACCTAAGCTTCACCATGGGAGGCCTTGGGGAGGGGCAAACCCGACCTCCGTCCAGGGCCCATTTATCGCAAGGGCACAAAAATTTAAAAATTGTTTTTAAATTATATATATTTACTTATATCTCCAAATATAAAACCGAAAAAACACAAGTTCATAATTCACCAAAGGCCTTTTTTCTCAGTACGTCCGGGGCATTTGAATTCTCAGGGCCGCCCCTGTTCATCACAACCACCCACTCAACCACTTGGGGTGGAATGCCAAGTGGTTGTAAGCATGATGAAGTGGTAATGATGTGTGGTGGTGTTATTGGTTGAGAAAAGAAAAAAATAAACTTCCTGTGGCTGTGGCCACGCCCACCACACCAACGCCCTTAGGGAGCGATGTTCCACCCCCTATTCACGCTTCAACCACGCCCACCCAAGGGGCACACCGGATGGTCTTATGGTTTTTATTATTTCAATTAAGATTCTAGACATTGGAACCCAATTTCTAGCATTTTTTTTTTATTTATAGCCCCGTATCTTGGATTAATTTTATTTGGGATGCATTGTTTGAGTACAACACTTGAAAACGAAAACAAAACATAAAAAACACCAAGACGCTCTCTTTACGTTTGTTTTGCTCTCTTGATTTTTCAGACGCTCTCACTATGTATGTTTTACTTTCTATTTCATACTTTCTAGTCTTACATTACACTGTGGTTCACTCACATTCATCTGATGGTCAAGGTTTCAATGCCGGGTCAATTATTGCTCATGTTCTTTCTCATGATAGGTACATATAAATATGGTACAATTGTGACTTAGTTGAGATGAGTAACAAGTTTCAAAAGGTTTATTGCAAGTTTTGTGGTGTTATTTTATTAAAAGAATCTAACTTGAGTTTGAAAATCATATTAGCAAACCATTTTACAAAACATTAAAACATAACTTGGAGACCCAACAAAGACAAATGAGTAGTGATGGTAGAATTTTTTATTACAGCATATATACAGTTCGTGATCAAATGACAAAGTTCGTAAGTAAATAAGTATTGTTGTTCGGCCACCTTGACAACCAATGACTACACCTAACATGATTCAATAGACACTATAGCATCATTACAACCATATAAGTGGTAGTACAATAAGACTATAGTGTTTAAACATATGGAAAATACAAAGAAAGATTTAATTTTATTTTAATTTGAAAAATTAAATATCGGTGTGAACTTAACTACCAACATTAGGTCGAGTCCACCAAATTTATCTGAAATGTACATGCATCATCACTCATTAGGTAGACTCTAGTTTGTGAAAAATAATGAAACTTACGATTGCTTTTAAACTTTTCTAGTACCCAACAAATTTTAAATTATGTAATAACAACATTCAATTTACAATATTATTTTTTTAATGGCATTCAATAATGCTTCAAACAACATCATAAATGAAAATTAAAACTAAAACATCAACCATTTGCAACGATGTATTTTTCCACACTTAATGTGTTGAATATATTATTAATTTAGTTGTGAAAACAGGTTCACCATTGAACATGTTGAGGCATTTAAAACTAGTTTTAGAGATTGTTGTATGATGTTTCAAGAGAAGTAGAAAGAAAATATATTAAGTGTAAAAAATTTTGTAAAGGTACGAGAAATGTTTGTTTGAATCCTATTTGGGATATTCCTACTCGGTTGAATCCACTAATAAAATGTTTGAAAATGTTTTGCGCTAACAAGTGACTTTACAATCTTTTTATGCAAGTGTTTACGAAATTAGTTTGGTTGATGAGTTTTCGGATACGTGTTAGGAAAGTGTTTAATATCTAACATATTTTCTTGACATTTTCACAACCATTACTACAAAATATCAAGACTTATTATCCTCCTAGTAGTTTGGTGCTTTCATAATTGTATTTAGTGGAGACAAATGTAAAAAAATTTTGAATATAAAAACTTTTAAATGTTTGAAAAATAAATAAAGCCAATAAAAAACTATTTATCAAATATTTTAAATAATTATCACTCATGTTTACTTGTGGTATCACTTTAAACTCATTTTTAAATTTTACAAGAATTAGATATGCTTGAAGAAGATCCCAATTATACAACTGAAGCGAAAAAAAATCCAACTTAATTTAAAATTTAAAAATGATTTTTTATTCAAAAAAAAATATGAGCCTAACATAAACATACATACGAGCCCAATCACATCGAGTACAATTGGTAGCAGCAAGGCATGACACCCAATTCTTTCTTCATTAAATATTACAAAATGACAAAGAGGTAACACCCTTTCAAGAAAGCTCAGGAGGTATAATGAAACATGTTTTGTCCATTTTCATTTCGATTATTATTATAATTTAGATCTTCTGATTTGGTTAAAAAGAAAGAAGCCAACCATATGATTCTATCCACCATTGCCCATGATTTATTAACCGTCCTAACTTCTATCATAGCTTGGAATTTGCATTTTCTTTTAGTGACATAGTTTTATCATTACGAAGAATAAAACTCACTCTAGTTTCGTTTAAAATGTGCCTTTCTTTAAAGGATTACTTGGAAGCGATCCGGTGTATCCAAGACATAACAAACCTCGAAAATGAAATAATATTAGAAGTAAAAGTACATGACAAGGAGGATGAATAAGAATTATCTCTCAATATATATGATAAATAACTCACTTATGAACCCGATGACCATCAAGACTCAAACCCATATCATTTGATTGAGGAAGAACATCTTACCACTGCAACTGAATAAAACCATAAAGATAATAAAAAACGTATCTGATGTTTACCTTAGCTCATGCTTGACGTAGATTCTAAGATGGGTCAGATAGATTTGTGATCTGATATACGCAGTAATACCTCTACACTTTTGTAAAAGAGATTGTTTCCCTTTTCCTGAAACCAAGAGCTTAAGGTTACAAAGAAGTAATATTACAAGTTACTCAAAAGGTCTGTTATCATTGATAATAATATAATATGATATAACTAGTATAATATCATTAAGTATGAAACGAAAATATTTTAATAAATCTATTATTTATTACATGCATTATAATGTAACATGAGACTAAGATTATTCCACAAAAAGATTCATCGAATCAGTAGTTGAGTGATAATTGAGCCAAATTGGATCACCTTTTAGCTTATTATATTTGCAAATAGTTGAATAATTTATCTTAGTTAATATATATTTTCATAATTAACCTTTTGTTTTTATATAACATACATTATATAGGTATCTAATGAGCCTATTTAAATATAAGCATGTTGATATAAATATATATAGACGCATATATAGCACTGGGTATTTGTCTTAAAAAGTTGATATATATTTATACTAATAAATAATTAAGTATGATGATATATGTGTCATGTGTCATTGTGTGTTGGATTCTTAATCTTATTTTTCTGCTTTTATCTACTGTTAAATAAAAAAACAAACGTGTTATTATCTTATTCATTTACGTACTTTGTTTTACTATATTTTTACTATTAAATAATGATATTACAATATACCTTTTACATATACTAATAAATAAATGTTTTAGTGCCACATGGAAAGTTTTATAGCATTTTAACTTTTATTTCTCGCATCTCTATCCTATTAAATAAATCTAATATTAATAATAATATTAAATATACTTTTCTAACATTTTCAAAATAAATAATATTTTTTAAAACATTATAATATATTAATATTAAAAACACACTTTTTAAAAAAAATACATATTATAAATTACAAAATTTTCAAAAACAATTATTTGAAATACAATGTTTAAAGAAAAATAAACTGTAAAAAAGTGGGTGTTTAAATAAATAATATTATTATTTTAATGCTTAAAATATTAAATCAAACGGAATTGTAATCATATTTTAAATTGAAAATCATCTTATATTTTCTAAATTTTCATCGATAACTATTCATTATATTTATTTATTTAATCTGTGTAATACATAGGATATTAACCTAGTATATATATATATATACACACACACATATATCTAATATAAATTTAATTGTATTAGATATAGTTAAAATGTTATTAAATTTTTGGTTATGAATTACCGTTAATTCTTTAATTAAATGGTTTTAATACACATATTTTTTTAATGTATTGAAGAATATAAAAGAGTTTCAAATATTTAATATATTTCGATTCTATAGACACAAGTTATTTTAATACTTTAAATTTTTATGTTTTTAATTCTTGACTGCATGAGTTATTTGTTTTATCTCCACTTTTTTTTACCTATAATAACTATTTGTATGTACCCTCTCAAATTTTAATATCTATTTAATCTAGATCTACGATCAAGTGACATTAAAAAACCAATTTGACATTTTTGACAATAAACAATTATATTATAGAATTTAATATTGTAACCTGGTACAAAGAATGATGATGTTCTCACTTTCAGACGTGTGTGAGGATTCCACTAATTAATATATGGTGTTAAATTAATCGAAAAAAGTTATATCGGTTAAAAATAACTTAACAAATAATTTTCTAAGAAGAAAAAAAGTTGGTATAATATGTTAGTTACTGTAATTTTATTTATTCATTTAAACTTTTATTTTTTTTATCCAGTTCTTCTGTGTTTTAAACATTCATATACTTTTTATATACCAAATTTATTTTTTAAAATTGGGTCATTTATATATTTTTCCTTTCTTACTTGTAAAATTACATATTTTCTCAAATCACGCTTTAAGAATAATGTTGTGACAATTTTTACGAAGATTTCGTCATCATTGACGGATTTCACATGTCATTGTGCTTGAAGCCCACGTTAATTTAGCGATTGTGATTATTACGAGTTGATAATATGTGAGAAATCGTAAACGTATATGAAAACCGTGCGCGAAACGGAGTTCCGGATTCTTTGGAATCGTAAAACGACGATAAATTCAAAAATATTGAACTCCAAGAGCCCTCGCGGTACGCCAACGCCAAATTGAGTAACCTTGGCGGTTCGCGAGGAGTCCAAAATATCTTTTGGACTCCGGATTCCTTTGCGGTACGCCAAGCCCCATCTTGCCCTCCATGGCGTTACGCGAAGCATAGGTCGGTCCGAAAGCGACTTATTTTCATCAAAATGCATGCAGAAAAATTCTATCTCACTTCACAGGCAAAAAACTTGAACTTTTAGTATCCAAAATCAATTCTTGAAGCCATCCAAACGTCCGGATCGAACCAGGGAATGATTCTACACGTGTTGATCATCATTTCTATCCGACAAATTTGTCCAATTAAGTAACGATTCGTTTCATACTACTAGTTTGATAATGGTTTGATTAGATTTGTTTTTGAACGTAATGCAATAGTTAGGATTGTTGATTATTGCTTAAATGATGGCTAGGAATGGTTAGAAACAAAAAACTCGATATGTTAACGGTTAAATCCTTGTTTTGATCCATTGTAATGCCCTGTTATCATGAAACTATATCTTAGATTATAATGGTTTAAACCATTTGATTATAACAATGTGTGTGATTGTCTTGGTTACTCTTTGAAATGCTAGTTTAAATCCAAGTGGTTCAGACTAATCACAAGCATTAACATAATCATTGAAACAACTATATGATGTTTATGATAATAGTCAGATTAGTACATTGAACATGGTTATTAAACCTGTTCTAATGCCACATTATTATGTTTCATAATATCTGGGTAATCGGTAACAAGGATTGACTATTCCTAAGCCATAAATTCATCTGAAGATTGTTTCAGTAATATAATCAACAACGATATCTATTTGGTTAATCTGAGAACATTCTGATTAATCTAACGAGTCATCAACCTTATATTAAGAACCTAAATCAGTATAGGTTCCTACATTATCATACATTGTATGATATTACATTAAAACCACTAATTAAAAACTTAATATCAGTTTGATGACTTTCAATACAATGTCTTTGACATTGAACGTTCAGAAAGATCTAATCAGTAAGTTAAAACATAAATAACTTATTAAACATAAACTAATGCAAAATTTACCTATTACTACCTGTCTGTACGACATTCTGCTATCTTTGAGACTTCAGGTGAGTTTCGTATAACACCTTTTCTTTTTAATGTTTTATAAACATCGGGATATTATTATTATGAAATATTTCTTGAACATATGATATGTATCACTTTTATTTGTGTGATTTTATGTGATTTTTGTAAGATTTCATGGGGTTTTGCCTAAAACTCGTTATCACATTATTGAAAAAGTCCTCATCTCTCCAAACTGTATCTAGTGAACCTATGTAGGGTCGAACAGGAAACAATGATAGTACTATCGGCTGACAATTCATTTGCTAGGAGCTTGCAACTCCTCTTGCTGTGAATGTTTGTTACCGGTTTCTGAAATATTCTCTTAATGTTAGTGATAAACATTACGATAATGAGGCATCAAGATATTTACCGGCGGGCAGTATCTTCGTAAAACGTAGATGTGTCCGAAAGGAACTAGATATGGGTCCCATAGTTATCTTGAATACTGTGTATCGAAGGCTTGCATATCATATTGTTTAACTTAAACATTACGAACTCACCAGCTTTGTGCTGATTTTTCCAACTCAAACCTTTTTGCAGGTAGACAGTGACCGCCGGCAATGTTGCACGTTTATGCACTTGTAATTAAATAATTTGGTTTGTATAATAAGTTTAGTTTGTAAACTGTAACTGTGGTTGTGATGACGATACCCTTGTCATATATTATCTTTAAGTTAATTTGTGTGTTTTGATACCGAATCAAGTAAGTTGCACCCCATCTCTGAGACATCACCACTATGTTTCCGCGACCATATCAATGTATTCAGTAACGTCATCAAAAGGTGACGAGAGGTGGGGGTATGACAAATATACATTATGCATTAGCATTTGTAACTTAGGAAAATATGTAATTTTGCAAGTTTGGAAAAGAAAATATGTATTCTCCCTTTAAAATAAGTATATATATATATTATTGTATAGAATTTTTTTTTAAAATATGTTTTTCAAGTTTTTATGCTTTCTAGTACATATTGTTGTATTTTTACTATACTCCAAAAATAATAAGTTTTAAAAAACACATGCATTTAAAATTGTTAGAATCATATATAGTAAGCGAGTAACGACACATGACAGTCTTACCAGTGAAGTACAACATAAGCGTCTAAGGGTAAATAAAAAGGAAATAATTGTTAATTGGTTTTACATATTTTAGTTGACGCAAAATGAAATATTCTGTTATTAATTATTCATGAAATAATTAACTATATTCAATTAATTTTGTAAAATAACTTTGTGAGATAAATTTTTATTGATTAAGTTATACAATTAATTTAAGTAAAAAAGAAAGTTAATTTGGGAAATTAAATGAAGAAAATTAATAAAATTGAAGCAAACACCTAAGTAATATTTATTTTCGTGTTAGACACATTAGACCATTTGCATAGATAAATGTTATAGATAAAATAAAAAAAACATTTAAAATTAAATAATCAACTTGCTCTTTTTAATCATCCCATTTTAGATGTCATTTTTTGATAATTGAATATTATATTCAACGTGTCATTTTATAAATATAATAAAACAAAATAATTAAAAAAAGTGTCATTTTATAAATGTATTAAAACAAAATAATGAAAAAAAATTCTAGCATAAACTATCAAATACCTTTCCAGCATGATTTTTTAAAATTTTATCACCCTAATATTTTATAATAATAATAAACATATAAAAATGTATATAAATAAATAGATAGAAAAAAACAGCATGGCAGGCATCTACTTATTTTTTATGACTAAAATAATCACATTTATAGTTTTTTTAACAATCATAAGGAGTAAAATTGCATATTTTTGAAACGCATCATCAAGTTAAATTAAAAATGAAAATGTATTTATAATTACATAAGTTAAATAATTAATTCTTGCCTGTTGTTTAAAATAATTTTAACATGATAGTTTTCATTTAGTGTCTTTTGATCCGATTAACACCACTCTTTTATAATTCAAACCTTAAAAATAGTTATTCTGTCTCTCTTCAATCTTCACAAAATATGGGATGAGGTGACTTAATTATTTCAATTAAAATACTGAATCAAAAAAGTTAAGAAAAAGAAGAAGAGAAATTTAGTTAAATTGGGGATCTTGATGAGTAAACCTAGTTAAATTGTTATTCATTGATAGGATTATTAAACTTTCTTTAATATTCAAAGAAACTAAATATCATTTTTTTTACATTTTAAAGTTTGACTTGATTATATTTTTTAAATGAAATTAATTTTTGATATGTTGATAATTAATGATGTGATTTTCATAGGAGGATGTCACGTGTCCTACAAAATTATTTTTTTATTAGTACAAATGACTTAAATATTTAATAGTTAATATATATATCCAAAAATTGTACCTTAAAGTGCATGAAATTGTTCAAAAATAGAGACGAAAAATTAAAGATGGTTAGTTTAACTTGGTAAGAAAATATATCTGCGTGGTTGTATACATGAATTTGAAAACCATGTTATATGGAAACAATTTTTCTTAAGTTTAAATAATATAATATGTATTGAATAGTTATTAATTTAATATTAATACTTCATTCAAGGGATTACAAGAGATTGAAGAGAAAGCACCAGTATACTACTCGTAAAAACATAACAGTTAATAAATGAATAAAATATTAAATATTAATTAAACTAAAACTTAATAAATAAAATTAAATGATAAATATGAATTAATAACTTTCCAACAAATTTAATTACAGGTTTTGATGAATTAACAAGGAAACTTATTTACTGAACATTTAGGCAACAGGGATAACAGAACTATTTAAATTTACAACTTTCGACTCATGTATTTTAATCAAACCAAAACGAATGTTCTAATCATATACCTAATGTTTACAATAGTGAAATTTTTATTTAAAGGTCACTTAAATACTTAACATCTAAGTAAATATCACTCGACTCGTATTCACAATCGTATTCAACTGAAATGAAAACTAACATAGAAACTAACCCATACCAGAACCATACTCTAATTCTAACTATTATGTAACTTATAATGATAATGATAATGATAATAATAATGATAATAAAAGAAAAATGAAATCTTCCTTTTCACGAATTGTACGTAAACCGACCTAAGAATACAATTATATATATTTGTATGTAAACTTCTAGAGATATTTTCAATCTCAATCTTGTGTCATTTTTTTATACTCCCACAAAAGAAAACCGTTACTTTGCCAGAACCACCGTCAATTCCCAATAGTAAATAATTAATACGCCACAATGTAAACATTATGATTTTAGATCAACTGGGTTGGATTCAAGGAGTATGTTTGAGAGATTGTAAATCGAAACACTTCTAGACCAGTTTTTTTTTAGTTTATTTTTATATAAAATAATTTGTTTTAAAAATAACTAAATAAATATTGAAGTAAGTAAACCGTTAAATCTTGAAAATCCAATTCGAAATGCTATGAGTTTGAGTTTTATCCGAAACACCTTTACAAAATTAAACATTATTTGCGAATGTCAATCAATGAATTAGTAAAAGAAACCAGTTCGACCGGTTTAACTCCAAAATGTTTGAATTATTAAAAATCTAACCGATTTCATGTACGAATTATAATTCTTTTAAACTAACGAGAAATCACACTAAAACCACATATTATTGAATCATTGGAATCCAGACTAATCGCTTATTATCAGATTTCTTGCTAATTTATTTGCTAAGGTTAAAGTACAGATTTTCTTTTCGTTACTTATAGTATATTTTGTTTGCCTCGTTTATTCTAATCATGTTATTAAGTTAAGCAGTTTGGTTTTTCGAGCAGTCATTGGTTCCAATTCTGATTTATTAGCATGCGATATAATTACCAAATTTGTATTCATTATCGCATGTTCCGTTAAATAGACGTATGAATTGTTTCATGCGACCTTGTTTAGATATTTGATTATTATGTATTTGTAAATTGTTTTGATTCCGATGCCCGAGCAAAGCCTCCGGTAGGTGATTCTACCGGTGCGTCATTGGGGCATCAATGGCGTAGCACATTCCAATGACGGTATGACTGGTTCACGATGTCTCCATTAGTACTCTGATAGTACATTGTGCACCTACTGAATTTTGATAGGCGTATGGACTGATCCTAGGATAATTGTTTTGTTTTAGTGAGTGTTGGTGTGTGCCCACATACAGCTCACAATTTGGTACATTAGACTGACGGGTCTGTGTACACCATTTGTTTTGTTTTGTTTTGTGCTCAAATGAGTATCTCCTTACCATACGACTTAATTGATTATGTATTCGTTCTGATTAGTTATAATTGTTTATTCGTATGGTTAGTTCGTTCAGAGATTCATTATCCAATGTTTGTAATTATCATTACAATTGCTTTCGTTGACGTTGTTGTTTTCATAATTGTTGTTCCCTTTCCATTTCTTTATTCATTTTTTTTATATTTCACCATCATTACTATTGTTCTTCCGTTAATGAGCAAATTTTTGGCTCATCCATATTTCTCTTTTTTGTTTTCTTTGTTTCTAAAACAGGTACTCATGGGATTCAAGGGTTGTGTGAAAAGAAGATAAAAGATTAGAAAGTTGATTCTAATAGTAAATGATCCAATTAGATATTTTGTATTTAGTTAGTGTTAATTCACTAAATATGGAAATGTGCATTGTTCTGATTTCTGTAATAGTGACACGTTAGCTCTGGCCAGGTTGGGGTGTCGCAACCAGCCCTCCATGTCTCATCCTACTAATTAAAGCAGAAACACATGAGTATAACATATAGTAATTTTCATAGAATATAAAATAATACTAACTTTCATAACATTAAGAACTTATTGAGCATTTAATAGAACTTAAATGTAAATTGCAAATTCCACAAGCTAAGGCTATCCACAGCGGTCACCCCACTGAAAATCCCTCCCCACCGAAATTTTCTGCCACGTCATCACCACACTAAAAACCTTAAACCCCCCACAATAGTCACCTTACTAAAACCCTTCCCCACTATTCCACATCAACATTAAAAATAAATAAAAACATTACATTAATTTAAAATAATTCAATATTTTAAAGTTTGAAATTTTTTTTAAAGGTTAGAATGAAATGTTTATATAAAGTTTGATTTTTTTAAAACTAGTTGTCAAAGAATGGAGGGGGCCCACTTGATTTTTGAATGGACCAATGAGATGAGAGGCCATTGCACGGGAGCAGGGGCCGTGGAGCCGTACGGGACGGGGGTCGCGCAAGGGGGGAGCGGTGTTCCCGCTAGTGGCCGCGGAAGGGGGCAGGGCCGCGGAGGTGGGCGGGGCTGGTGCTGCGCATGGTCTAATGGATCTCAATATAAACAAGCTTATAAGTATCCAAGTCATTATAGTCATGATGCTTAAGTGAGTTGATCATATCTAGTTTAATGTTTAGTACCAAAAAAATTACTTACAAGTTCAACTAAAAATAGTTGGTTATAAGTTCACAGGTTTGAGGCTTGATCGAATACGTATTCATTTTACAATTAACCTTATGAATCATGTCATGCTAAATTATATAAAATAAAATACACAAAATACAATTTAACGAGTCCATAATCAAGCATAATGATCAATTTTGTGCCCCGTCATGTATTATCTGAACATTAAACATTAATAGTAAGAAAGATGATACGAATATTTAACTTCGAAAATGGTATCGATAGAACGATATATCAACCATGAATTTCATGTTGACTTGATATATATAGTACTATTATTATTAGTCAACCAACTCGTTACTATGAGTTAAATGGTAGTGTGTAACGTGAGCACTTTAAATGTGATAAAAGTATTAAATATGTGTCCTGGTTAATTTTGATAGTCTCTCTTCACATTACTATTTGACACAATTGTCGAGGTCTAATTCAGCACTCACATGTAACTCTTTTTTTTTACGGCATTTGATCTCAACGTGTGAACCGCTGATTTCCAGGCTACGTCACCAAGGTCTAGTTACCATGACCTACATTTAGACCCCACCACCACCCCAGGAGGAAACCACACCGGAAAACCACTGACCTTCCAAGGACCCCTATTTCGCCTTGGGAGGGATTTGAACCCAAGAACTCCCACAGGGAAGCCAAGTGGGTAACCATTAGGCTAGAAGCCTTGGTTACATGTAACTCTTAATGGTTATTAATTTAATCAAACGTAATTAGAATTATCAAATTCGTTGGTTATTATATATATATATATATATATGCACTTATTCTATTAAAAACCATTAAATATGAAAGAACTAAAAAAACTAATTTTGAACAACATATTTTAAGGGGTAAAAAATTAATTTTCCTTTAAATGAGGGGAAGTTACTTTTTTACCCTTTTAAACTTGTGGCTAAAATTGGTTCTTTTAGTTTTAAAGTTACAATAGTTCTCAATTGAACAACCTCCTATATATATATATGTGTGTGTGTGTGTGTGTGTGTATGGTTCAAATAAGAACCCACTATAATTGTGTTAACCCAGTCATTTCAGTTAATATAAGATGTTGCCATAGTTTTAGATTTAATAAGATGTTGTCATGTGTCACCTAACCTTTTAAAATCAAAAAGGGTATTCCAGTCATTTCAGTTAATATAAAAAAGTCAGATTTAATAAGAGAGTGACAAGTTTCACACTCTTAAAAATCTATCCATTTTCTTTTTTTTAAATCAAAATTCCCTCTTGATTTTTATACACTTATAACTTTTTTATACTATGTTATTTTTTTTTATAAAATTATACAATTAAACTCGTTTTATTTTTCTCGTTAATTCCATTATAGTCATGCCAAAATTTTTTTGAATTTTTTTCGAGCGTTCGTAATTACACCAACGTAACGGGTAATAAATATAATAATTTTCTCTCATTTTTTCAAAATATTTCCATCTTTAAAATGTTTTACAAATTATTTTTGAGCGTTCGTAATTTTCTCATTTTTTTCGAGCGTTCGTAATTACACCAACGTAAAATCTTTCCGTCTCGTTACAAATTATTTTTTATTATAAAAATTAGTTCATTAATATTTTAAAAAATTAAGAACACTTTGAAAAAACCCAGCTCTTTACATCAGTGTAATTACAAAACTTTGTAAAAATTCAGCTCGTTACATCAGTGTAATTATGGACACTTTGAAAAAATCCAGCTCGTTACGTCAGTGCAAAACGCTGTTGCATCAGTGTAATAGCTCGTTACGTCAGTACAAATTACGGACATTTTAAAAAAATTTACAAAACTATACTTGAATTAAAGATAAAAAAGTGACAAATTTAATGGTGAAATTTTTATAAAAAAATAATAATGTATATGTAAGTTATGAAGGTTTAAAAAATTGGGGGGTAAACTTTTTTTAAAAAAGGAATCAAGTACACCCACCAAATGTCAAAAATACCTTTAAACAAATCTCGTCAACTTATTTTTTCCAGATTTAGTATGGACCACTCATTTTAAAACACATTATTTAAACAACCAATAAAAATTGGTTAATGGGTTACCACACTTGGAGTGGGTTACCAATGGAACCATCCCCATATATACACACACATCTAAGGGAGGGATATTTTAAAAACCTCCTTTAGTGAAGAAAACTTAGAAAACAATGAAAAAAACCTTAAAAAAAGTTATTTTTTTCCACAGTTAGTTACTTATGTTACATCCTTAGGGTCATTTTTATAAAAAAATAGAAATAAAAAAATTGCAGACTTTAAAAGAAATTAATAAAAACTGATGTAAAACATACATAACGTTGATGTACAGGCCTGAAAGAAGGAGTTAAGTCAGTGTTACATTGTTATTTTATTATTTTTTTTAAAAATTTGGTCGGCTTTTTTTATATTTTTTTATAAAAATAACCTAATAATGTTGCAAAACTATAAAAAAATTTAAAAAAAAGTTTTTTACATAAGGTTTTTAAAGTTTTTTAACCTCAAGTAGGTTTCATTTTATACATCCCCTACATACATACATACATACATACATACATACATACATACATACATAGAGGGTATAAATAATTTGAAAACCATTTTTTGTGTGAAAAGTATGAAAACCACGTAAAAATCATGTACAAAAACGTTTTTTTTTCTGTTTTTTTTACAGATTTGTAACTTTCGTCACATTTTTATAAAAAAAAAAAATTAAATAAACGTCAAACGATTTTTTTTAAATATTTTGTAAACCCATGTAAAACATACGTAACGCTGCACCCAGATGTTACGTATGTTTTACGTGTGTTTGCAAAATATATTTTTTCGAATTCACTCGGCGTTTTTTATTTTTTTTATATAAAAATGTGCAGAATAAAGTTACAAATCTGTAAAAAAAATCAGAAAAAAATGTTTTTTACATGAATTTTACGTTGTTTTTCATAGTTTTCACACCAAAAAATGGTTTTCAAATTATCTAAAAGACATATGTAAAATCCCATTGTTTTAATATAGATCATATGTATTGGGTATTTGGGTTCTAGTAAAAAAGATTTTATCTGTAAAAAGGGTTAGAAGAATTGTGGAGGGACATGTATCAATTTTCTAAATTTTTTTAAAAAAAAAAGTATTTTGACTATTATGTTTAATGTTTCATATCATTCGGTAATACGTTTTCGTTATTGTAATATGTCTTTATTATTGTGTTTTATTTGTTATCTCATACTGTGTTATTTTGTCAGTGTTTTTTTATCTTGTCATTGTTGTTATGCATTAGATATATTTATTGTTTTATCAATATGATTTACATACAAAAAGTACACAATTGTGTTGTTTTACTAGTATTTCTTTTTAAAACTTATCATTTTAGAAAAATAGTAAGATACAATGTCAAGTAAAAAGACACCATGATGAACAAAAAGACACAATAACAGACAAAAAACACAATGACACATTACAAATATACAAAGTGCAAAAATCATTTTTTTATTTTTTTATCTAACAATACTATACATATTTAAAAATAAAAAATGAGAGGAATATGATAAAAAGTCAACAAAAGTGTAAATGACAAAAATATCTTTTCACTAACTTTTTTCATACAACTTTGATTTTAATCATTAAATTATAGATCTTACATATGATTTTAAATATTCCTTACACTTTTTATGCTAAAACTCATTTTTACTATAATCTCATTGTATATCATATATATATAATATTATAACTTGTTTATACAATTTAATCAACTATATTTCATTGTGAGGTTTATATATATCAGTCACTAATTATGTGTGTCTCTCAATTATCTTAATGTTGGTATTTTTTTTTTGTTCATTTACTTTAACCCGTCTTTCACTAATTAATTATTTGTATATCTACATGATATTTAATACTGTCAAATTATATATCATATATTAATTGTATATTTTCATTTATTTAAGTCATGAATTAAAATAATATTAATGCAAGAGTTGATGATAAATAATGTATAAAGGATTCATTGTGTGAGTATATTTTTGGGTCGATTCGTGTATGTATAGTAAATCCATAGATTGATCAGAGAGCCTTTTAGAGATCCAACGGCACCGTTCCACTCGGTTTACATCATCATGGTTGTTACGGGCACTTGGTTTCTACTGTTGACCAGATTTAATGAGTAACCGAGTTAACTTTTGTTGAGTAAGACTCTAAACTATCAAGAAGTTGGTATACATCGTAGTCCTTAATACGGCTATTTCTTAGTATAATTTTGTAAGATTATAGTCTTCATAAATTATAAGCAAGGTGTAGTATTCAGGGGCGCATCTTTGTAGAGAACGGGGGGAGGGGGGGACTGCCCCTCTCTTTTTCCGTCCGTAGTGTTAATTTTTCGTGCGAAATGCTATTTTAGTTAAAAATAGGGGTTTCGCCCTCCTGTCAAGTCGACCTAGCTCCATCACTGGTAGTATTCATTGATCTCTTTCCAATTTTTAAGTTCAAAATTCAGATTAACAAAATGTGAGAATCATAGTTCTCACATCCCACTTATGAGAATCAAAGTCCTCAAATACTCATAAATGAAAATATAGCTTCCTAGTGTGTTCACTCATAAGAATTTAGTCATTATTGGGCCTATTGGCACATGAGGTGTTAGCAAAAAAATCTTATTTTAAGGTCTATTTTACCCTTGTTTTAGCTGGTTTTTTATATCAAATTCTTTAGATTTTGGTATTTATCTTAATTTATGCGTTGAATTTGCCGGTCTTAGCATATTTTAGAAGAAAGCATTGACAGTGACAATTTGAAAGATGTTTTGAGGACCAAAAGTAAAGTGGGTTGAAATTTCCTAGTTGATAATGTACCACTACTAGGTTTCTTAGCCATCCACTAGAAATTTTCAATGTCCACACCGCAATCCACGTGTTTGTTAACTCAACAACTTATTTGCCTACTAGTAAATTGCTACCCAATTTCTATACTGACGATAGGTTGTCGGGAAAAGTCAAAACTCAAATTTTTTTATGTATTTTGTGCCGACGACAAGTTGTCTTGGGATCTTTACTATACTGACAACTTTTTGTCATCGGGATGGTGCCGACGTATCATATTAACTTTCTTCTTGTGATAATCAACAATTTATAGTCGATTAAACATGAATTTTTCACATCTTTCCACTTGGAGATGGTAGAAGCAAGTAGAGTTTTGGTTTTTGGAGCATTAGGGACGAATTAAAGGCTTGGGAGGGTAAAATAAGTTGTTTTCGATTCATTAATCATTAGTTTATTCGTTGATATTTTGTTCTGGTTAGTTTTAATTAGTTTGATCTTGATGTTTTTGTTTAATATGAGATTACGATATCTAAGAACATTATTATTGGATAAGCTTGGTATTACACCACCTATTTGGATGATAGTTGAATATTTTTTTAGGTTTGTGTACGAGCTGAATGATTGTCTATGATCTTGAATAGTTGATTTCTAAACTTATATTGCTTATATTGTTGATAAAATGGTTGATTTGCATGTTAGTGTCATCATGTGATTCTTGATTAATAATTTTGTGTTTTGTTCATGTTTTCATATGTTTAGGTATGCTCTTAAGAACGGATTTTAAGCAAAATCCATTTGGGGCTAAATGGATTGTTCTTAAAAAACATCAATTTAGTTTAATTTAAGACGTGTTATAAGTAAACAAAAAGTCCATTTGGATAATTTTTAGTGATTTTCTAATCAAATATGTTATTAATCATTTTTAAATGTTTGAATCTATTGTATTTATATAGTTTTTTGGTTACCCATCTCGACCCGCATTGTATTTAAGTGCTGTCGATTTCAACCCATTTAATATTATGATGTTACCCATTTCAACCATTATACTACAATTGTTTACCTAAACCAACCCATTTCTTTTGATTTGGGTAAAAATTACCACCTCTATGTTTAGGTTACTTTGTGTTTAAATCTGTTTATGGTTTATCCTGACATGCATAATGAACCATAAGATATTAATTGTGAATTGGTTGTGATTAGTGGACTTATCACTCTTGAGACTGACCAAGTAATAGAGTGTTTGGTGTGTATTGTGTCATTAGGGTTTTTATATAGATTGTGTGACCATTGAATTTACTTGTTTATTCTTTGTGATTTCTTACTCATTAGTTATTTTAAGTACGTTAAATTCTTCTTGTATTCTTGTAATGTATTGTGATTGTTGAGACTGACCAACCGATACCTTCTAAGAGTTCATAGGCATTACTAATTAAGAAAGACTAACCAATTAATCTAGTCTACACCTTGTTGAAGTATACACAACCCTTAAGTTTGTTTTTGATATCAATGGGTCTGACCATGAGATTTGATATATGAGCGTGTCTTGATTTAGTTGAATCTCTCACAAATATTTTCGAAATCATTTTTTATGTTAATGTTACCTTTTAGGATTTAGTATCATCTGGACTTGTTTTAGTTATACATCATTTTCCAATTATACATCCTTTTATTGTCTGTAGGTTTGATATCCGTACTTGTTTTAGTTATACATAATTTTCCCGTTATACTTGTATATAGTAGTTCGTGTTTTGATTTACGTTATTTTCATTTTAACTAGATCGCGTTAGGCAAAATATTTTACTTACTTCTTTTCTGGCACATCAATACATCATATCTAGCTTATTAAACGATTACTAACATGTTACTACCATCATTGTATGCATATTAAAAAAGACATTCAATATACAAAGTTGGTCCTTTATATAAAAATTAAGTAATTCAGGAAAATTAGACACTTTTATCATCAAAATTATAGTTTCGTGTATACCTCATTTACAAAAAGTTTATCACTTTCATTCCAGTTTAACAAATAAGGTATTTTTGTCCAACGGAATTTTGAATAACCAATCAGCTTAAAACACTTATTGTAAAATAGGTAAAAATAAATAATATTTTAATTAAAAATATTTAAATTTGTACTCAATTTGTCTTTTCATTAGTCTATGTTTTTTAGTTTATTTTAATTTTTGTACTGTATTTAAAAATAAATAAAAATCACAAATTCTTGTAAAGAAAAAATTGTATTTTTACATTTTTTAACAAATCAACCCCTATAATTATCTAGCTTTAGCTAGGTTGGTAGCATTATCATAGAACACAAGCAACATATGTGGTCTATAAAAGTTTATGGTTCTATAATATCATCACTCACCATTCAATGAATAATATTATGAATCAAATAGAGAGTACTCTCCCATAAATTATACATCCCATGGAGTAAATTTTTCCTTATTGTCAATGGATATTTTTTTATTTGTTCAAAAAAATAAATAACTAAATTAGGGACGGACAATATCGATGTTTATTTGAGAAAATGAAGTGAAATCAAGGTTGAAATCAAGATTGTAATTACAGGACCCTGAAAACGTATAATTTTGCTAAGTTAAAGAATCCTATAAACTTACTGTATACCTTTGTAAACGAACTGAACGTTAAACGAGCAATTCTTAGCTGCTTTGGTAAAGAGTCCGTTCATATTTGTTCGTTTAATAAACGTAAATACAAGAACAAGAAGTTTTGTTAAATTCAATCATTAAATTTGTTTTATATTCTGCAATTGTTAAATATAACTATATTATTAACATTTACAATAGAAACCTAATCATTTGTATTGTGTTTAAAACATAGTAATTTATAAATTACACATTCAAAATATAGTTTTAATTATCATATTATTAATTTTAACTTGAGTTTTGTTTTATGATATTTATATTAACAATTTTTATTTCCCGTATAACTTATATATATATATATATATATATAAAATGACTATTGTAGTAATTTTTTTAATTAATATATTTCATTTATGTTCATAAAAAAATAAATTTCTTAATAAAAAAACAAACAAAATTTTTATTTTTTTTTCAGGTTGAGTATACATGCGTGTCATATCAAAGATGTAAAGATTCTTCAAAATAAAATAATAACTTGCAACTGCGCGTGGACGTTGCAAATATTACCACGATTTTTGTCCCTTTGCTCCAAATTTTCACAACCGCTCGCAATCTATTGTACTTGTTGATTCATCATTATTAAATTCAAATGAAATCCACATCAAATTCACCCCAAATTCAAATGAAATTCAACTCTTGTTTTCATGATTGAAACCTTGTATATATATACACCATCATCTTCCAATGACGGATTCTGTATGACATTATTTCCACCAATTATGATAACATTTGTGTTATAACACTAATTTCCCGATCTGGGTCGCCGGAAAATCAAGATTCCGTTGATCGGAGCACCTACTTTTGGTATGATCTATGGCCAAAACTCGAAAACTTATCACTAGCCGGAGTGAGCTTCTATTGGGGAGTTATGGGTATGGCGGGAACACAATTCAGGACCATGACGACGGTGAAGAGCTAAGAGAAGATGATGTTTGGTCCATGGTTGATGGTATGGTCAACCAGAGTGACCATGATTGGACCCCAAGCGCCACTATGGATAGCAACATGAGACGGGGTTATCGCAACCCCGTCCCTCGTGGTGATGGCGCTTCGGGTGGGTTGTCATCGGCACTGGCTGATCCACCGGGGATGATGGTGTCCTCGCCAAGGATTGTTCATCATTTTCTCCCCGGTGATAGCTTTGCGAATACACGTGGGCGCCACGTGGCCGCCTCAGCGCCTGTGAATGTGCCCGATTGGTCGAAGATCTACCGAGTCGACTCAGTTGAGTCGATGCATGACTCGGATGATATCACATATGATCAAGACATGGACATGGTCCCACCACATGAGTATCTAGCTCGAGCCTATGCCCGTAGCCGTGACTCGGCTTCCAATTCGGTTTTTGTTGGTGCAGGTCGAACCCTTAAAGGACGAGACCTGAGTCGTGTCAGAGATGCGGTTTGGAGCCACACAGGGTTCAATGGGTAGGCCAAAAGGTCCGATACCGATCAAAATGTTGTTTTGATCATGTTAATTGGATTCTTTAATCAAATTAGTTGTCCAAGTTGGTTTAGATCAGAATTTGTTTGGTAAATGTGTAATTTGATTGATTTTTCTTGGGCGATGACTCGGTCCATGTTGAACTCAAAATCAGTGAGTCAACTCAGTAGCGATGCAGCTAAAACGTGGATCCCGCTAGGACACTCTATGAATTTTGATGTAGCTATATATCATGTTGTTTCATTATCCTTATTAATGCACTTCTCTATATTCAAGAAAACTAGTTAAATTTCTTTTATTACATTTTTAGCAAAATAATAATTGATTTATAGAATTATATAATTAATAAATAATTAAATTATACATTAGAAGACAAATATGGATGTCACTATCTTCAATTGGTATGATGTCATTTCAGATATAAAAAACACACACAACCACTCTGATTGGCCGCAAAAAATAAACTAGCTATTTTTTAAAAAATAAATAGTAACTAGTTCCACTATAAGCCAAAATATGAGGAACCATCAATGGTTTTTGGTCATATTATATAATTATAGTATGATATATTATTTATTTATTTATTTATCTATCTATTTATTTATTTATTTAAAAGAAAAGATTGGGACAACTGTTACAAATGGTCCATATTTCCAAGATTAGTGGATGGGAACCAAGATTATGCGAGTCGAGAGGCACAATAGGACCATAGAAAAGGGACCATATAAGGATGAGTAAACAAATCAATTGATATGAATAAATATTGACATACCATCACAACCTTAATTTAACACCGTCTCACACATAAAGTATTGTTGTTATCCTGTTAAACCATCAAAGGAACCGAAATAGCGAAGCAAGCCATGCAAACAACCATCGCAACAAAATCACCCAAACACCCTTCAAACTATAGATAACATGTTTTTGAATCATATAGCCAAACACAAACCAATGACAAAAACGACGGTCAGAGATGGGTTTATTAAACCTAGAGCGACAGAAAGCTTCCACTATCATTGTTGAAGCCCTATTCCATCGGAACGAAAATCAACAGCCTCATATCACCATCACCCTCTCTATCCCTCTCACTAAAAACCCCAAAACATCATAAATTCATCGACACAAATAAATCGAATGACAAATCTATATAGAGAGATAAGATGAGAGACAAGTTCAGCTATTTTTAAAATTGTTGTAAGAATGAAAGAAAATAAACAAACTTGTTTAATGAAAGTTTCAACAACAAAAAACTCATTAAATGATAAAATAAAAACTCAAACGTAACCATTGATTATAATTGATCATTAGTTCAAATCAATTGATGTATTTACTACTTATGAGGGTACAAATTTAAAAGACACTATTGTTGACTTTTATAAAGTTTCTCTTGCTTTTTTAAAAAGTTGAAAATTTTTATATATTATTTTTTTAAATACACTATAAAAGCAAACTTTTTTTATTTTAAATCTAATTATAGAATTGTAGTATTAACAAATATAAAATTTGCTTGTGCACAAATTGGTTATCACATATATGCAATATACATGAAATTACATAATATTAAGGTTATGAAAATCATTATGTATCAATGCATATTTAGGCCTAATTTGGGATTGTTTATTTAACTTTAAAATGATTTTTTGTTAAAAATGCTTATTAACTTATAAATTTTTGAAATAAAGGTTTTAAAAATTTGTTTGGATCAACTCTTCCAAAAGAACTTTTTCAAAATAACCAAAAACAACATTTTTATATTAAAATCATTTTAAGGTTATGGTAGCGGTGGTGGGTTGCAAAACTGGTGTTGGTGGCGAGGTGGGTGGTACGGTGATGGGTGGCGGTGATGGCGGTGGGTAGTTGTGGGTGATAGTTGCAGGTGGCGGTGGGTCGCGGCGCTCATGGTGGGGTGGCGGCATTCGCGGTGTGGTGGGGATGGTGATGGCTGGCGGTGTTAGTGGGTGGTAGATTGGGGTAAAGAATAAAGAATGAGTGTAGCTTTGTAATTTTATACCAATAAATCATAAGTTATTTTGGAAACTTATAATTTTTAACTATTGAAAAATAATGTATTACTCTTTCACAAAAAGTACGCCCCATTTGTGGTGCACGCATATAATGTATATATGTGTGGGCCCTTAAGGGGCAAAAGTAAAAGTGCACTAATTTTAACGTTATTTCAATTATTTTGTGAAAATAACGTTAAAATCATTGGGATGATGAACTTCAAACGATAACTTTGAGCCGATGACTCTTTTGGAACAGCCTCTATATCCCAATTGGGATATGGGTAAGGTTTGTATCTATCCTTCCTCCCAGACCCTACTGAAAAATGGGAAGATACTCGGTAAGGTTGTTGTTGTTTCACAAAAGGTCATTGTAAAAAGTCATTTTAGTTTTAACAAACAACTTATTAACTTATTGACTTTTCAAAAGCCAATAAGTTAATAAGTCATTATAAAGTGGAATCCCAAACAAATCCTTATTATTACATACATTAATATAACATGTTAAATATATGTGCTATTACATATTATCTGGTTCAATACGGTTAATCTTTTTTTATATTTCTAGTATATCAATATTATAATAAAATTAACTAACGATAAAAAAAAGTTTGATTTTATAGTGAAATTTGTAAAAAAAAATATAATGTTATATAAGTAAATTATTACCAGTGTTGTAAAAATCGGCTTAAGTGACGCCTAGGCGCTTGGTGCCCTTCAACCTTGTCGATTTTGCCCTATACTGCCGAAGCGGGGCCTAGGCGGTCAATTTTTTATTTTTTTATTTTTTACCTTTTTCGGGTAAAATGAACCCAGATCAATGATTATTTGAGATATTTGTCAACCCAAAATCGTTAATATGTATATAAAACATCGAATCTAACATCTGAAACATCAAATATAGCCACTAAGCATCGAAATTCATCTCTAAATTTTGAAATTAGTATTTAAGTTTGAACTTTAAAGTATTTCACTTAGTATGTTTAAGTTTATTCTATTAAATTATTTGAAGTATTGTATTAAATTATTGATATTGATGTGTGTATATAGTATATATTTGTAAAATAATATATAAAAATTTCAATCTGTCTAACGCCTATTAATCCCTAAGCGATACCTTGTCAGCCGACTACCGTTTAACGACTTCTACAACCATAATTATTACAGCAGAAGTTAATAATAGTTTTTGCTCTTTTACCATAATAATTAAAAAATAAAAATATAATTATTATATATGAGTTTTTTTTTTTTACAAAAGTCTTCTCTTGATTCTCTCTCTCCCTCCATATATTATACATTCATATACGTATACATATGCATACAGCATACATATCCATAAATTAGAGATCTTAAGTAAAAAATGATTTATTTTTAATTTTTAATTATATAATGAGTTTCATGAAAAATCATAATAACTATACATACAAGTGCATAAATAATACTTCTATTATAAAATGAAGTTGCATACTGCATATAAGCCGATCTAATTAAGACTATGTGTTATCCATCACTCTCTCTCACTCCACGTAGTCGCCACGTAGGCGCCACATAATCAACCAACATCATCACCTCTTATCACTTCGTATCATCTTTACCTATGTTATCCATCACTCCACGTCATCACCACCTGTATTCAATATTTTATTATTTGAATTTTATTTTTTCAATTATAAATTAAATTAAAAAACACGTAATATTATTAAAAAATATTAATATTACAAACTAAAATAAAAAAAAATACATGATAAAAAAATTAAACTACATAATAAAATACAATAAAAAAATTAATCCATATTGTATCGTATCAAAATCCGCTCCTTCGTCTTCTCGGTCATTTCACGAGCAAGACCGGTTAAGTGATCTGTTGAAGTCCACAACAATTTCATATCATTATTGTATTGTTTTTGTTCCTGTAAGTCGACAAATTTTTGTAGCGACGAGGAGATGTTCTCCAACGTTCCTTTATAATCGGTTGAAGACGATGCTTGTGGTCGTTTACTCTTATTGTTTCGGCCGGACGGACGTTGAGGAGAGGTTGGTGGGGGAATGTTCATTTCGACTTCCTCATCCGACTCGTTTAAGTTAACAAAACATCGACCGGTTGGGTCGGATTGAGTGGTCGTGCACTTTCCGGACGATGACGTCTTTGTCCGTTTTGAAGTTTGTAACTTCGGGACGGGATGTCATTTGGTTGATTTTCTTATAATTTGCCACGCCACGATACGAGAAAATGGCCCATTTTCTCGAGCATAGGTCATCAACACCTCGTTCATGACCGATTCGTCGTTCTCACCACTTTTACGGTTGTTGTCGTGTTGAACTCATACGCCGTTAAATTTCGCGACTTTTCGTTGTAAGTCGCGCCATTTTCCGGAAATCATGTCATTCGTCCGGTAGGATTCACAACCCATTGCCGAAAAAACTGGGCTCTAACGAATCTCCAAAATTTCGAGCTCGTTTGGTTGTTACCAACCATCGGATCTCTGAAAACGTCAATGTAGGGACGAGCTAGTGCCACCTCCTCAGATTCCAACCATCGAGTGATGCTCGGTTTGGTTGTTTTTTCTGGCACTTCCTTTCGTCGGTGCCTACGACGCGATGAAGCCGGTTGGGCGTCGGGTTGTGTTTCCGAAACCACGCCAACATCGGGATCCGGGTGATTCTAAAAAACGTTGTCAAAGGCGGGTGAGTTGGCTTGGTTGAAAAAAGGTTGTTGTGGAAACCAATTTGAGAAGGTTAGAAATTGGTTCGGGTTGTTTGGATTGTTTGGATCGACTTGAGGTGGGTAACAATTCATAAGCTGGTTAATGTATGGGTTGTTTGGATCTATGGTAGTATAGAAGTTTTTGAAGATTTGAAAGATTTTTGAAGATTTTTTGAGAGATTTGAAAGATTTTTGGAAAATTTTTGAAGAATTTTGAGTGGGTTGAATGAGTTTATATAGTGTATAATTTAATTTATTTTTTTTGGTTTGAACGGTAATATTACCGTTTTAATTTTTTTCCTCCTCCCCAAAGTCATCACCCCATGAGGAGGCTCACACATCTGCCTTTCACGCCACCCTCACACCCTGTGTAATGGGGTGAGGCGTGACCCAGAGACATCACGCCTGGGTCACGGTGGATAACACATACGCTAATAATCGTTCATGATTGTTATTAATTATTTTTTATAATCTTTTTAATGAAATGAAAATAAAGGAACAGTAGTAGGTGGGGATTAGTTTTAATGGAATTGCCTTTTTCAAGAAAGTGACACCATTGTTTGATTGGGTACACAAGTGTGTGTGGTTCCTTTATGCCTAAACCTTATGATATCAGTGTACCACACACTCTGGATTTTATTAGGTCCCCTACCCCTCATTTTTATCCTATCATCATTGTTCACCATCAAGGTGACATAACACACTCAATTCGTTTACATGGTTACGGTAAAAATAGTTAAAAAAAAGAAAATTATAAAAAGAGTAAATTGTCAAGATGGTTCATTTAATTTGCTTATATTTCATTCTTGATCTTAAGGTTTCATAAGTTACTTGTATTGTCTCAAACTTTAAACATTTGTAACATATTCAGTACTAGCTGAGGTAATTTGGTCTAATATGTGAGGGGTAATTTGGTGACCTCTATAATATACGTGTTACAAATGTTTAAAGTTTGAAACCATATGAGTAAGTTATAAAACATAAAAACTAAGAGTGAAATACTTGCAAACTAAAAGTAATATATCGATAATTCACTCTTATAAAAAAATAATATTTTTTCATAGGAATATATGGTAGCTAATCTAAAACTAAACTTAATTATATATATGTTTTTAGACATTGTTTGGTCCACCACTATCACTCAAGTTCGAGCCCTCTTGTGACAAGATTTCAGTCGTCCCAATTGTTTGACCATCTATGTCAGACTCGAACTCGAGACCACACTAAGAGACATGAAATGGATTCGAATTCAGGACCTTCATCATGAAAAGTGAAAAATAAAGTAGATATACATCAATTGGACATTAAACCTATTGGCACAAAACTGAAGTATAGATTTATAGTAATGAGATGTATGAACTTATTCATGTTCTGCTGAATATGGAAATTCTCATTTAATATTTTGTAATTTAAGAGTTTAAACAATTCAATTAATAGTTTAAAAAGTTATATACGATGATCACAACTTGTTGATTAAGTTTGATTTTGATAGTAACCTACATAGAATTTGGGTATGCGAGTTCTTTATGATTATGACATACACTAAACTATTGTGTAACAAAAATAAATAATTGATGCATTGATTAACATATTTTTAAAGAATAAAGATAATGTTAGTCTATATCTCATTCTCTCAATTAGACACATCTTAACAGTCGCTTCTTTATCGATGTTTAGCAGAAGTGGGAAGGTGTTGGATTCGTAGAGGATTTCTTTAGGTGACAAAACTATCGAATGCCTAATTTATGCACAAGATTGGATTCATAGAGAAGGCAATCCAGAAAAAGAAGTAGATCTTGAAATATTAATTCATCTATAAAAATATAATTTCTTAAATTTATCTTTATTAACTTTTTTAATTTATCATTGCGATGTTAATATAATATTTTTTTTACGTAGATTTAGTGAAACTAATTTTAACTAGTAGCCCGTAGCAGCGGTAAGTACACATCCCAACAATTAACATTTATTCATAAAGCCGTAAAACATAGTCCATCATAAAAACAACTGTCAATATGTTGTAAAACTCAAACTAATACTCTGTCGTAAAAGTAAGCATAAAAAATCCGAATGAAAACACAAACAAAACAATATGCATAAATAACCTAAAATCAAAGCATCAAAAAAAGTGCAATAAAAAAGTTATTAATTTACAGTTCAAACATGTATAGACTTTGTCATAAAAATAATCATCACTCTATTGAAAAACTTAAAAGGGTACTTTATCGTAAAAATAAATACAAAAAATGCGAATGAAAACACACACAAAACGATAAATATAAACAACCCAAAATTAAAACATTCAAAAAAATCACAATAAAAAAAATCATAAATTTATTGTGCAAGTTAAAACAAAATAAATAAAAGTTTAATAGTTAAAATATAATATATATATTTATATATAATTATATTATTCATTAGTTTCTTTTTTAATATATATATATATATACACACACATATATATCTTACTATACTAATAAAGAAAAATAATTTGCCACTTGTCATATTATTAGAATATTATTACCACATGTCAAGTTCCTATTAAATTCATTTAATTCTCTCATATTAAATAACTAGATTATTAACCCTGTATTACACGGAATAAATATAAAATATTAAATAGTTATAACTGATAATTTAGATATTATAAAACGATATTTTGATATAAGATCATTAAGCTACACATTAATAAATAATTTAAATAGTAAAACAACAATTAGAAAGTTTAATAACTATAGAATTTGTATTTGATAGGTAAGATACTATTTTTGTAATTCTTAAAAAAAATTTGAACGACCAACAAATACATAGAAACTGTTTAATATGAATTGTATAAATTTAACATGTTATAAAACAATATTTTTATGAAAATTTGTATGTTGAATACCATATCAATTTCTAGTGAAATAACAAAATAACTCAGATTTAAAAATTATAAATAATAACTATTTAAAAATTGAAATTAAATTTTAAAATATGATATAACTGAAGTCTACTTATGATTACTAAGTTGTAATAAATTATTAGAATACAAAAAGTTATGTTTTTGCATTTAAGTATACAATTTAATTATTTAAATTAGTAACATTGAATAGAAAAGAGAGTTAATAAAATATAATTGATTGAAAGATGAATATAAAAATGACACGTGTCAAAATTTAAGAATAAATGAATATGAAAGTGACAAATTACAAAAATTAATGATAAATAAATATGACAGTGAGAAGTGTCAAATTTGTTATTATTTTATTAAGTAGTATAGATAGATTATATTCTATTTCTAATTAAATAATTATAATACTAATAACTAATAATATTATTTATCTTATTATTTGAAAAAAAGATTTAAAAAAAGGTTTATAAGATATGAAATTTTTAAATATTAATTTTTTTTTGACATAAGAAATATTTTATTTCCAGAAAATCAAAGTTATGTAAAAAAAAGTTTTCTTTCAAAATGAATTTTTTATAAAAAATAAAATAAATTATAAACTAGAGTTTTAAACAATAAGGTTTTATATAAACCATGTCGTTTTTTTAATTTATTTAAAAACCAAGGTAAAAAAATGACATTAAAAGTTACACTTTTTTTGTCGCAAATGCGTTGCAAGTTGCTACAAATTTCCGACAAAAATAATTTAAATTTTCATTAATAAAATTTTTCATCCGAAATGCGTTGCAGATTGCGCTAAAATTCCGACAAAAATCATTTTAATTTAATTAATTCGTCACAAATACGTGCAGATTGCTAAAAATTTCCAACAAGAAAATTTTCTTTTCTTTGCATAATTATGTTGTTGATTGTTATTATTAGGGCTGTAAACGAACCGAACGTTCAGCGAACAGTTCGTGAACCGTTCGGCGAGAAGTTCGTTGATGTTCGTTCGTTTAATAAACGAACGAACACGAACAAGAAATTCCGTTCGTTTAGTTAAATGAACGAACATGAACAGAGGTCGTGTTCGTTCATTTGTGTTCGTGAACGTTCGGTAACATGTTCGTTTACGTTCGTTTATGTTCGGTTAAGCTCATTTATATTTATTCATTACATGTGTTGTTTATTTTTAATTTTTAGTTTAATACCATAATACTTAAATTTATTTTTAGTTTAATACTATAATATCTTAATTTATATATTTATAAATGATTATCCTCATTGCTTGAGATTAAAAATGTTGATTTTTATTGTTTAAATAATATGTGTTCGTTAGCGTTCGTGAACAAGCTAAATCCTTAATGAACGAACACGAACAAGAATTTTCGTTCGGTAAGCGTTCGTGAACCCTTCGTGAACAAGTTAAGAGTTAAACGAATGAACACGAACAAGGCTCGTTCATGTTTGTTCGGTTCGTTTACAGCCCTAGTTATTATCTGTTTTTCCTCTGCCTCTATTGTCACTAATGATGATACCTATGATCATGTATAGGAAATGTATACACTTTCAATACTAAGATCTAGCCAATTAGTAGTTTTAAACCTATTGAATTAATCTTAGAGGATTATTTAGTATACACAAAATCTGTATTTGATGTAACATCATAGGAAAATCCCACATCGGCTGTAAACAGGAGAGATTTCTGTCTTATAAGTAACGACCCGCTTCTTACATTACCAACGCGTTTTCGGCTTAGCTGACTGTGTAGCACATGAAAACTCCACAGTTAAGCATGCCTAGGTTGCAGCAATCAAGGGATGTGTGACCTCCTTGGGAAGTTTTCACCCGCGCAACCGAAGGCAAAACCGTGAGCATCGAGCGGGCAAACCGGACAATATTGGTGGTAGACGGGGCCGGATGTTACAGAATGGTATTAGAGACACTCCTGTTCTACACGGGATGATGGGGCAAAACTCATCGAGGACGATGAGTCCCTAAGGGGGTTTGTATGTAACATCCTAGGCAATCCCATATCGGCCGTGAATATGAGAGATTCATGTCTCATAAGTAACAATCTGCCTCTTACATCACCAACGCGTTTTCGGCTTAGCTGGCTGTGGAGCACATGAAACCTCCACAGTTAAGCGTGCTCGGGTTGCAGCAATCCAGGGATGGGTAACCTCCGTGGGAAGTTTTCACCCGGGCAACCGAATGCAAAACCGTGAGCTCCGAGTGGGCAAAGCGAACAATATTGATGGTAGACGGGGCCGGATGTTACATTTGCTCTTTTGGTTGTTAATCTGAATTTGATATCTTCATGATTGAAACAATGATTCATGAATTCTTGGTGTTTAACCTTCAAACTATACATGTGCGAATTTTCAATCAAGAAAACCATATGTTTGGTTTTGACATTTATAATCAATCTGATTATTTTAATTTACGAGGAATATTTTTATCTACAAAATTGTATTTGTTTGTTTGGTTTACAAATCATATCTTACCCACAACTTCAATTACCAGCCAAATCATATCTTACCCCAAGTTCAAATTCCCCATTCATATTTAACCCTCACCGCCCAATTTCTCTCCAATTTTAGCCACCGTCTCCCACTCGTCGTCCAATCTTCTTCATCGTGCAACATTGTGACTTTTCTATGGTGAAATTACATCCAAATCTCATCATCATCATCATCACTCTTCTCTAGTGAGTCTTTAATTGAATAACCTATTTTTAAGGTTGCAGATTACATGTACGCAAATTTGGTACTAAATGAATATCTTAACTAAATCCATCTAAATAAATGAATACTGTATTTCTAGGTTTCTTGATTGATTCGATTTAACATTTATGTAGGAGAATTTATAATACATTTGAACAAATAAATATCTTGATTGACAGATTCAAATGCAAGTAAAATCAAATATTGCAAACAATAAAATATCATGTTGTTGCTAAAATTAAGTCCATGTTATCTAACTGCAATTTATGTAAATCTGAAGCAACTAATTAGTTAATCCTCCAAAGTGTTATACATATCTGTATTAAATAGAAGTACCAGTAAAGTGCTATACACTTCTGGATTAAGTTAAGTGACCCAACTCAAATTATATCAAAGGTCAATTAACTACGTCATCTATAAATGTGAAAAGAAATTTTTTTCATTTGATCCAAACTTATTATCATTCCATTACATATAAGAAAACATGATAAAATCAAAAATATAATAATAAAACAGAGAAGCACATGCCAAGATCACTCTAGTTAGCAGCAGCAGTGTCAAACCAGGCCGCCAAGGCCACACTAGTCCCCACCAAGGCGAAAGGCCAAATGCTGGAGAGCTCCCTTGCACATCCCAGCCCCAACCCTCGAATACATGATGCCCATATAGCTGGTATAAGTGAACAACCCGCAAGCCAAAGATTTCGTCTAAAAAAATCATCATTCATTTGGAAATTTTATTGCATGCAATCCTAATTTGACCACCATTTCGGTCAACAAACCAAACCCCTTTGACCCCACAAGAACCCACACTTATTTGATACTATCATGCATTTTTTTTCAGATGGCTTTGGGCAGCTTATTTTAATTGCATATGAGTTTTTTGGTGGTCTGGTTGAATGGGCAGCAAGATTTTTGTTGCTTTTGATGGGTTGGTTGTGTCTTTGGGTGGCCAAAGGGTTGGCTCCTCCTTGTACTTAATATATATGTTTTGTTAAATTTGTATATTCATGTGTTAGAGGTTCAAATGAAAGTTGAAAGTAGATCAAGGCAGGAGCTAGAGGAAGAAATACGAAAAGAGCGACGGGAACAATTGGAGTTGCAACAACAAATGAAGGAATTCATGAAATTTATACAAAGTCCTAGTAGTTAGATGTGTTAATATGAATATTATTTAAAAATATGATCTTTTGAAGACTTGTGTTACTTACATGATTTTGTTTGAATTTAATTTGCAAATCATGTTTTGTATGTTACTTTGTAATCTTTTTTAGGGATTTAAAAGAATTAAGAACCCTCCCCTATATATATATATATAAAATTAAAATAATTACAAGATTATAATGCATGTTGAATTTAGTGACATCAATTGATGTTGAAGGATGGCTTTGTTGTTTACATCATCACCTGTTGGTTTGAATGTTTGGATCATCAACAGTAATTGTTTCCAATTCTTTTTGTGCAATGATGGCAATTGGATATTTGTGAGGAAAAAACGTTTTGTAATTGATGATTAACATTCGGCTATTATAACTTTCTACCAGTGTTTTGTTTCTCAAGATTATGTACTTGACGGTTCGCATTGTTTTGTAGCAATTTAAAATGGACTTATTATAGTAAATAAATAATAACTCAACAAATCTAACCTGACTAACATCTGACCCGACTAACTGACCGTTATTAGGGTTGGGTTGCGTGTTAAATACTTTTTTTTTAAAAAGAACTATCAATCCAATCTTGATCGGGTTGACCTGATCAACCGGCCTAGTTGTATGTTTGAATTTACCTAGTTTCTTAACTTTTATGCAAATAATTGAGGACTTACATCCTCACGAGTGGTGAGGAAAAATTGAGAAGGAAGATTCTCACAATATGATAATTTCATATATAAGTTTGTATGTGGAGTTTAGTGTGTATATATGTATTTGTCTGTTTATTTGTGAGTCGAATATCGTACTCGAAGCAACCTATTTTTTTATAGAGACAGAGGTAATGTTTGTTTACATCTCATATGTTTCAAAACTCTACATATAGCTATGTTATAAGTGAGATTTACTAGCTAGGTATGGTTGTTGTTAGTATAGTAATGTATCTGTATTCGGTAGTTTCGTATTAGCACACTAGAAAATCATCGTATGGCTACTAAGAAGCCTCAATCTAACCATATAGTTACAAAATCTATATGGAATATTTTTTTGACTAAAGCTTATATGGTACATGTTACTTCTAACAACCATAAAACAGTCAAATATATGAAGGTTAAGTTTAATTGTTGTAGTTTAAGAGTGAGAAGAACATCTAGAGACCAGGTAACCGTTCCTTTTGATTCAATACACAAAACTTAACATTGGAGAACTTTTAAGAACATGATAGATGAATCTCATAACGTATACAATGTTCATGTATATACAAAACAACAAACATATCCAACAAAATCTCACTCGATAGTAGGCTTGAGAGTCGGGTGTTCATGGTACTGTTTAAACCCTTAAAACCGTCCAAACAAGGCATGGGTCTGACACCATTGTCAGACTTTTTCTTAACATTCAGTCGGTCGGTTTGCATCGTAACTTTTGATTTTATATATATATATATATATATATATATATATATATTATATCAATTTTTAAAATATTTTTTTATTAGAATTATTTAATTATTTATAGTAGACGTAATTAATATAAAGTTAGGATAAATCTAAAATAATTAATGTAAGATGGGATAACTTCTCATTACATTTGGTGGCCTTATGTATAACTTCTCACATGCTAATGTGTAACTTAGTCTAATTAATAGAGGTTCTACATCTTAAAATTGGATGTTATGGCTTAAATATCATGAAATGGTTTAATTTAGTTTGACGTATTTTATGAATGGAATAGATTTTTCGTTAAAAAAACAGTGAGAGAATTAATGAGTGCGAGAGAAAGTTGTTATTAGGTTTTGGCGAATACATCTCACATAGAGTAGATCGTTGTAATCACATGATTGATTAGAGATGATAACAAAGTCTAAAATCAGTTCCTTGTAGTGATTTTGTTGAGTTCTTCATGAGTAATTTATTATTGTTTTTTTTATTTTTATGTCATTTGATTATTCTTACATTCATTTTACTATTTTATTCTTCGGTCATATATGAATATAAAATTATGACTTTTTATTTGAGTCACGAGCAACATCTAATGGCTGGAGACAAAATAACAATTAAACAATTGACATAAATATCTTATAAACTAATTACTAAATTATTCATACATAAAATAAATATGAAATATGTTATAAAAGAAAACTTTATTATATTTAAGAACCGGTTTCGGATTTGATCGATAAAGTGAAAACCAGGTAGAGATGGAACTGATTCTTGTTAGGTTCTGGTTTTTAACCAAGTTTTGACTTGTTTTAACTGATTCGTTTCTTTTTATTGGGGCGGGGGGGGGGGGGGGGTAGGGGCTAGAGATGGAATCAGTTTTGGTGATTCCGGTTTGGTTTCGGTTTCAGTTATGATTTCTCTGAGAAACTAGATACTCCTGTACCCGTCAGTTACAAATATGGGTAAGGTAGTCTGGTCCAGTTTCAGGACCAATTTTTTGTATATATTATGTTTTTAGTTGATCCGTTGAAATCAGTTTTACATAGTCTTATTAGATTTCACAACAAGATGAAAAGTAGTTGGTCGAGATCGGTTTTCCAACTTCTCGAATATTTATGGTTATATGTACCACTAAATAACTCTAATTAGCATGTATATAACATGTCATGCAGAATCGGCTTTGGTTAAGGTAGTCGAGTCCAATTTCAGGACCAATTGTTTTTGTATATATTATGTTTTAAGTTGATCCATTGAAATCAGTTTTACATAGTCTTATTAGATTTCACAACAAGATGAAAATTGCTTGGTCAATATTAGTTTTCCAACTTCTCAAATATTTATGGTTGTATGTACAACTAAATAACTCTAATTAGCATGTATATAACATGTCATGTAGAATCGGTTTTGGGTAAGGTAGTTGGGTCCAGTATCAGGATCAGTTTTTTGTATATATTATGTTTTCGGTTGATCCATTGAAATAAGTTTTACATAGTCTTATTAGATTTCACAACAAGATGAAAATTGCATGGTCGAGATTAGTTTTCCAATTTCTCAAATATTTATGGTTATATGTACAACTAAATAACTCTAGTTAACATGTATATAACATGTAAGGTAGAATCGGTTTTGAGTAAGGTAGTCGGGCTAATTACAGGACCAGTTTTTTTATATATTATGCTTTCAGTTGATCCATTGAAATCAGTTTTCAATAATAGTCTTTTAGATTTCACAACAATATGAAAATTGCTTGATCGAGATTAGTTTTCCAACTTCTCGAATATTTATGGTTATATGTACAACTAAATAACTCTAATTAGCATGTATATAAGATGTCATTATCAATATGAGACTATCTTATTTGATAGAGATTTTATCTCATATATAGAAAGGTCATAAGTTTAAATCTAGATAAAAACAATTGTTTTAAATTTTAAGAGTAAGAAAAGATATATGTGTCGTCTAAAAAATAGCAATTTATTCAATAAGCTCAATTACGTGGAGCAAACAAAGCCCAAAACAAGTCCGCATTAGTATGAAAAGCCCATTAGGAATTTAAAATTTCATCTTTATTTAAACCTTAAGTTGGCCCAACTTAATAGATGTATATCCTTATGGACCTCATGTAGTTAGCCTTTTAACTCTTATCAGTATCACATGGCCTGATGGCCTACCGCCTAGGCATCTATGACTATTTGTCTCACCAAGGATCTTATATTCTTCAAAAATAAAAAAATAAAAACAAATAATATTCTTTAGTCAATAATCAATATACTCTTTGTATAAGAACTAGATTTAGCATACGTTTGTTTCTAGTGTTTTGTCTAGCCGTGTATCCCTACGAGGATACAGATGTAGGTCTTAGTATAAATACGTTCATTTGTTAGTAAGCAAATCACGAGTGAGTGCTTAAGCAAAGTGTTGTAAACTTAACAGTTGAATGCAATATACTTTGACCTTTAATTTACAATTGCTTTCAGTTATTTGTTTCAAACTGTTTTACAAATTTAGTTGATAAAATTTCCGCATCTATCAACTTTGTAGAAGATAACTTGTGTAAGTGTTGTGTAGATTACATAACCCGATCCAACATTTTCCTTGCATTCATGGGTTTCCATTCGAGCACACGTTATACGGGCGTTTGCTTTCGAGGTGGTACAACCGGACATGTACAACCGGTTTCAATTGGCGAAGCAAATGTGTGTCATCCCTTTCATATCACACACACATATACACATTTATATGTACATATATAATGAAAAATGTAGTGTTTGAATATATCTTAGCGTTAAAGTAAAAATAGCAATTTTTAAAATATAAGTAAGAATTAAATCTAACTAGTAGGAACGACCCGCGCTTCGCAGCGGGCCGGGGTTGATATTTATCAATAAATCTTTCGAGAGCATATCCGACAATGTGATGTATACGCATCGGTTACATTTGGATCTAAAACGTTTGCGTAACCCAAAAAACATTCTTTGGGATTTAGGAAAGTAACTTCTAACATTGTATAACAACTACATTACATAAATACTTGGAGACTTTTTTTTTGCGTTCTTATCACTCTGAGTATCACATCTGCTTGTTTTATTACACATTTTCGAAAATATAGCCATATGGTAATTAAATTCAAAATATTTATGTAGAGCTTTCTAAGAAAAGAATTTAACACAAAACATGAATTCAACCATTCTTGTGCTATCTAAATAAGATAGCATTTTCTAAGAAACTTTCGTAGAGCTTGAAGATGCAACAACAATCAATAAATAAAAACCTAGAAACCCGCATAATAAAAATCATGAAAGGTATAAACAATTTTATAAGCCAAAATGGTGACTCCTTGTAACAACTTGTTACTTCTGAAATTAAACCAACTTTTTTTAGGACATGATAAACCTTTAACAACATTATATTAGACAAATATCTTACAATACATAGTCATAGTTGAACAAAAGATATGTTTTTTTAAAGTTGATGAAACTATCAAATGAAATTTTGTATGATAATGCTAAAAATGTTAAATTTACATATAATGAACAATTATATGTTAGAAATAAATATTCAAACCACGGTTACAGTGATTTAAAAGGTGACATGTCCATCATTCCACGTAGACGTCATATAAACAACCAACACTATCACTCTCTCATCACAATACATTATCATCACATATGTTATCATCATTCTCCCATCACCTCACGTCATCACCCACTTTTTCCCCCTTTTTCTTCCTTCACCCCGTGATGCTCCTCACGCCTATGCCGGTAGCGCCCCGGTGTAGTGAGAGGAGGGTGTCATGAGGGCGTGACCGGTCCCTCTCACACCTCCATCAGTCGTCACTACACATGGTTATATCCGTATACTTGTATTATTTTGATTACTTTTGTCTTAATTGTTATATCTGTATAAGTTGTTAAGTTACTAATAGATGTGCCAAGGATTTTGTAATAGTTATTTCATAAATGAAACATAAATAGATAGCATCGTGCGAGTGTTGTGGCGCATACCGTTGCTGCGGACATTCAACCGTCTAACACTAATTCTTGTTAGATTTGAACAAAATTCTAAAGAAAAGATGAATATAAACATAAACATGAGTTACAGTCAAGGAATAAAGTTTAGGAGAAAAATAGAAGAAAATATTCGGAAAAAAAGGGAAAAAAATTATGCTAGGAACTGGAAATCAAAACTTTTACGTTAGAATGCGGAAGGGCTTCCACCACCATCAATGATGAAGAGGTTTCTTGTTTCTACAGCGATGATTCCCCGACTCCAAAATATTCGACCTGTAAAGCAGAAGGTACATCCTTTTAAAGCATAAAACCATCGTTGATGGCAAATCCGTCCACCGGTCACCGGAATTTCTAAAGGAATCAAACAACACAACAAATACGTCAATCTTCCGGAGCAAAGATCTGGAATTCTTCTTCTGAAACGACGTGTTTTGTAGACGAATGAAGAGATAAGGTCAGTTGAGACGGTGGTTAGGGTTTTCGAACAACTCGACTACGTCGTTCTGTAGATGCACCGGTGCCAGAAACACGTCTAACGTCGGCAACCGGCTCCGGCGATAGGATGAAAAAAATCACCGCCAACGCCATTTTGCAAGCCCCGCCGTTATTGAAAGGTTGAAATTAATGGGTTTTTTTGTTGGAATTGTTGAAAGAGAGGTTAATTGGTTTGTGTTGATGGGATTACTACTTCATAGATGATAATGAAGAAGAAGCTAAGAACGAAAGAAAAAGAAAGAGGTGGAAACAAATCCTGAAGATGGAAGAAAAAGTCAGGAGAGTTGCACCATATGCACAAATACATGTACCAAATGAACAGTAATTTCACTCACATTAAAAACTTGGTTTTTAATATATATATAATATATATCAAATTTTATTTTACTTAAATTTGTTTTTTTGTCACTTCAAAAATTATTTTGATTAAACTGACAGTTGTAAGTGATTTGAATTTTTTAATATATCATAACAGATAGTATTATTATATATATTTATTTTATTATTCATGAAGTTAAATATAATATTTTAGGTCCACTCCAATCATTCTTTATTTCTCCATATTCACATACGTCGAAAAAAAATTTTCAATGATATTCTTCTTTAATTTTTTTTATCTTCGGCTATCTATTTGAAAAATATTAAATATATGTCTTAAAATTTTACTTGTTATTTTTTGTATAACTAGGTTTTACTCCGCCGCGAGTTGCAGCGGATTATCGCAATACACTCCCGATAATGAGTATTATATATCATTTGCAGAAGTATAGGTTACATATCAATATCAAATCTCTCATCACAAACTATATATTAATTTTCCGTTAAAACATAAAATTATACAAAATCCATACAAATATGTTACGAAAATAATAGAAAAAATACACACAAAATCCTTATCACCGGAAACCAATTGGTTGAATTAAAAAAAAACATAAATTTCTAAACAAACATAGATTTTCAATGAGAACAAATAAATCACCGTAGCTTTCGACGAACACCACCGAAACCCTAGAAAGAGCCACATTTTTTCACTATATATATTCATACTATTTAATAATATATACACACACACACACACACTATTTCAATATAATATTAATATGTATACTATTCAGTTAGGTTTTATAGGTTTGATATCCCTCATCTTCCAAACCGGTTTCAAACCGAACCTGTGACACCCCGTAATTTCCAGGTCAGCATCTTATTTATTTAAATGTTTATTTAAATACATTATGTACACGTGGCACTAGAATTAGATTTATTTAGTGTGACACGTGGCACGACAGTACGAACACTGGCATATGGTTAGATAATTCGAGGAATTATCGGCAACTAGCACACACGTGTCAAAACACACGAACGTTGGTGAACGTCACAGCACTTAAGCACAGAAACACCTCACAAGTCACTTATGACTAATAACTATCTATTAGAGTCCAAACGACGCTCGAACGATGTTCTACAGTCGAGAAACGGGCAAGAACGGACCCAGAACCTCAAAACAAGCTTATTGGGCCTTGCAGTTGGGCCAGGCGGTACGCCAGACCCGGAGCACCCAACATAGGCGTTGCGCGCGGATCGAAAAAGGGGCGCCTCATCTGACTGCCTCCGCGCGTAACGACGGGAGACACCCCCCACGTCAGGCGATACGCCTGGCTTGTCAGAGTCGCCAAACAGCTTTTTAAACCCCCAAGATCATTATCACATCTATTTTCATCATTTCTCTTGCACCCACACGCCACCCTGCGGCCATTAACGATCCAGAACCCCTGTAGCAGCTCTTGGAAGCCATTGAAGACCCCTTTGAAGCTCAAGAACCTTGAAGGAAGTCTTCTAGATCACTACTCATCACCACCACCTTCTTGTTCTCGATCAAACCCACGAACCAGGAGGTGTAGGAGCTGCTACCATCACCATCTAAGAATCTCAGGAGCTATTGAAGGTAGTACCTTAACCCTTGTGGCTCAAAACCACCACATTTCGCACCTACACCCTCACAAACACACATGCAAGCTTATTAGCCTTGCATGCACGAATTCCTTCTTGTTTTAATCTGGGTTTATTGATAAATCTACTGTACATGATGATCTATGATGATAATATGATGAAATGTGATGATCTAAGATGATGGGTTTAAGCCTTGGTGCTTGAAATGATGATTTGTCACAATATATTGCCATGCATGTATGATCCATGATGTTTAGGATGATTTTAAGTATATAGAGATGTTCATAGATGACATTGATGATGATTCACATGATTAGATTTGGTTAAAATGGCTTAAATATTGATTTTTGATAAAGTTTCTATTAATAGAAACTTTTTGATTGTAAAATGATGATATGAATGATATTTGATAACATGCATGCTTAAGGATTGCTATTCAAATGTTATTAGAATGATAATGATGTTCAAAATGTGATCTTGATAATGTTCATGGTCACTTTTGACAAAGTTACTATATTTAGCAACTTTTCGGGTCGAAATAATGATAGGAGACGACTTGGCTATAATAGTATGTCTAAAATGATGATAGAATGACTATTATGATGATTGATGATGTGAAGATTAGTTTAGAGATGTTAAAATGATTATTTCTATGAAAAACTAGAAAGTTACTATATTTAGTAACTTTATTGTTACAAAAACCGACTTAGGAATATGTTGAATGACTTGAGCATGCTAAATGATTTATTATGTTATAATATGATGTTTAGATGCTAAGTTAGATGGTTTCCGATGTCACGTATGCTAGAAATGGAAACTTTCCATTTTAGGAAACTTTTGTGCACTAACATGCTATAAACGACGTATATGAACTTGTATGATAATGTGTTATGTGTTAACATGACCCCGTAGGACTATTGAACATGCTAGAACTACAAAACCGTTATACTTTGTGAACTTTCCATAAATGGAAACTTACTATAAATAGTAAGTTGTCCATAGACGCGATTTGCGCGTTTTGCACACGACAAACACTTACACGATTGCTACACGATTCACAACCGTCACACGGTTCACCAACGGGTCGTTGACTTGACACGGTCAACTTTGGTCAACTCTAGTCAAACACGGTCAATGTGGACCAACACAGTCAAACACGGTCAATGTGGACCAACACAGTCAAACACGGTCAATATGGACCAACACGAGCAAACACGGTCAATGTGGACCGACACGGACAAACATGAACAACCAAGGGTTGTCGGACACAAACATGAGCACTAACACGAACACTAGCACGATCACTTACACAAACTCACGTACGGTATACGCTATAGGTTGCCGGTGACCGACGTGCTACTTGACGATTCAGGAGCTTACGCTTACATACATTCATTTCACTAAGGTGAGTTTACGGCCCCTCTTTACTCTTTTCAAACGCTTTTAAATAGGGGGAGAATACTAGTTACATCGAGTCAAACATTTATTACTGTACAAACATTTTTGTGTATGCTGGTTTATTGGACAAACATTAAGTGTTGAAACTCGTAACAAGCCCTCACAAAGTCTTACCGTTAATGTACAAACAACGTGGTAGATTTGGATGGATCCATTAGGGAATGACTAACCCCACGGGGCACTATGTTGACTGGATGTCATAACCCGTGCAAATTCTGACCTAACTTGCTATGCATACGAGGCATAGCGGAGGCAAGGACAAACAAGTCTAGTTCGGTAGTGACGCACTGACACTTTGGGCCTAGGGCTCGGTACTAACATTTGATAAACAGCATGACACACTTTCATTACTATATGTATATCAAAACCTGTGAACTCACCAACCATTGTGTTGACGCTTTTTCTAACTTGTATTCTCAGGTAACTAGCTGACTATGGAGCAGGAATGCACATTAAGGATTATGGGCATAGGATCCCGCATTCATGTTATTAGTCTTTTGAAAAACAATTACTTTTGGGTTATGTTTAAACAATGATGTGTTGACAATTTAATTTCCGCTGTGTAAACAGCTATCTTTCCGCTGCATGTTATGATAACTTTATTTTCCGCTGCAAACTATTTTATTATGTGTATGTGTCAAACTTGGATTTGTAAACGCATATAGTGTTGTTCTATATGACCTTGAGCTGTGATTCTGGCCACGTCACACCCACGTGGACTGACACCACGAGTGGGAAATTGGGGGTGTGACAGAACCGGTTTGAGCAAAAACCGGTTTTGACCACCTGTTGACCAAACCGGACCGGTTTGAAAACCAAACCGGACTGGTCTTTTAGATTTCACAACAAGATGAAAATTGCTTGATCGAGATTAGTTTTCCAACTTCTTGAATATTGCTTGATCGAGATTAGATTTCACACAGGTGGAGACTCTACGTCTCCAAGTGTCTCAACTGATGACCCAGCACGGACAGATCGTTGATATCATGCAGGAGCATGATGTACGCATCACTGAGAATCGGACAGACATAACCGAGACTCAGGCGATGGTGCAGGCCAGTGATGCCATGCTTAACGCATGGGCTGCACAGTTTATTGAGGAACCACCACAGGAGGATGGTCCTGAGTTCGAGGCCGAGGACCTCGAAGAAGAGGACCTTGATGAGGATCCCAATGAGGATCCGGAGGAGGATGATGATGACGGAGACGCTGCTAGCGATATTTCACATGTCTCTATGGATTCTGACTAGTGGACTGTTGTATTTTGTACTTTCTTTATTTTGGCCTAGACGAGCGGGATGTGCTCGAAGAACTTATTATGTATTTCCTTTTGAAATTATTGTACTTCAAGCTTATTATTAATGAGAATTATGTTTTGTCTTACTTATTACATATTGACCATGATTGCTTTGACTTGACAACTAACATGACATATGATCTGACTTCCGACACAACATCTGACTAACATTCTGACTTACTAACATTCTATCCCTTCCGTATAGAAAATATCTATGGCGGGAAGAGGACTACATGCACGCCCTCCTAGACGAACACTGGACGCAGCCGTCATTAAGATGATGGTTGACAGACGAGTTAACAAGATACTGGCAGAGCACGAGGCAAACCGCCTTGCTAGTGAAACCAGTGGCTCGAACAACGGTACTAACACTCGCCTAACATGACTAACATAGTATAGCTGACACGCTCTGACACACGACATTGGTTTCTGACTGACAGGATCACAAGGCAACAACAACAAAGGATGTTCTTTTAAATCCTTCCTGAACTGCCACCCACACAAATTCAAGGGGACTGAGGGAGCTGTGGGGATGCTCCGCTGGGTGGAGAAAGTCGAATCTGTATTCGCCATGTGCGAATGTGCTGAAGAGAACCGGGTGAAGTTCGCAACTGGAACACTGGAAGGACCAGCCCTCACATGGTGGAATACCCATGTACAAACTCTGGGGTTGGACGGTGCCAACTCCATGCCATGGGCTGATTTCACCCGACTACTGCAAGAGGAATATTGTCCTCGTGATGAGATCAGAAAACTGGAAGCCGAATTCTGGGTACTGAAGATGGTCGGCTCTGAGATCGAGCAATACTGCACTCGATTCCATGAGCTGTGTAAGCTATGTCCGGCGATGGTGACGCCGGAATACAAGAAGATCGAGCAGTTCATCAGTGGACTGCCCGAACAGATTCAAAGCATGGTGACTGCGTCTGACCTCACCACCATCCAACCACTGATCAGACTGGCTCACAAACTAACCGACCAAGCGGTAGCACAAGGCAGGCTACCCAAACGAGGCGAACATCTGAAGCCTCAAGAAAGCCAGAAGAGGAAGTGGGAACCCAGCCACCACCAATCTCATCAACCTCAGCAACAACAAAGATCTGCACCAGCCAGAGCCTTTACTGCCACTCAACCCGACGACAAGGGGAAGGGTGTGTACCAAGGGAAATACCCCTTGTGTAACCGATGCTCATACCACCACTTCGGACAATGTGAGCGATACCGTTGCCTGAAGTGCGGAAGACATGGCCACATGGCCAAAGACTGTAGATCCAGATTCCCTATCAACAACAACAACCACAACCAGAACCAGAACAACAATAACAACCAGAACACTCTCAAGGGGTGTTATGAATGTGGCAAGCCGGGCCACATGAGGAGGGACTGCCCTCAACTAAAGAAGGCCGGAGGAGGAGCGGCCAAGGGTCGAGCGTTTGTGATTGGCTCGGGGGAAGCCAAAGACGATCCTAACATCGTAACCGGTACGTTTCTTTTAAATAATGTCTATGCTAGCATATTATTTGATACCGGTGCCGATAGGAGCTTTATATCTAGTGAGTTTAGCAAATTACTAGATATTACCCCAACACCACTAGATTACAAGTATACCGTAGAGTTAGCTGACGGCAAACTGATTGAAACACAACACATCTTTCGAGGATGCGTCATGGTTTTGGCGAATCACGAACTCGAAATCGATTTGATGCCGGTGACTCTCGGAAGCTTTGATGTGGTCGTTGGAATGGATTGGTTATCCACTAACCAGGCTGAGATCGTATGCAACGAGAAGATCGTACGAGTGACGTTGCAGAACGGAGAACAGATCTCGATTCAGGGGGAAAGACGGGGAATACCTCTGAACATCATGACATGCATGAAGGCGAACAAGTACCCACAAAAGGGATACACTGCCATACTAGCCCTCATCGCAGAGCAACCAAAGAAGGAGAGGAAGATTGAGGACATCGCCGTAGTCCGCGATTTTCCCGAAGTGTTTCCCGAGGATCTACCTGGATTGCCTCCGAAACGACAAGTCGAGTTCCAGATAGATCTTACACCTGGAGCAGCACCGATTGCCAAAGCTCCATACCGACTAGCACCGACTGAGATGCAGGAACTGTCTAACCAGTTGCAGGAGCTGTTAGACAAGGGATTTATCAGACCGAGCTTCTCACCTTGGGGAGCACCGGTCTTGTTCGTAAAGAAGAAAGACGGATCATTCCGTATGTGTATCGACTACAGAGAGCTGAACAAGGTGACGATCAAGAATCGATATCCCTTACCACGAATAGACGATCTGTTTGACCAGTTGCAAGGGTCAAGCTACTATTCGAAGATCGATTTAAGATCGGGTTACCACCAACTAAGGATACAAGAAAACGATATTCCTAAGACTGCCTTCCGAACTCGATATGGACACTACGAATTCTTGGTTATGCCCTTCGGACTAACCAACGCACCAGCCGTATTCATGGATCTCATGAATAGAGTATGCAAACCGTATCTTGACAAATTCGTGATAGTGTTCATCGACGACATTCTGATCTACTCTAAGAATCAGGAAGAACATGCTGAACACCTGAGGATAGTTTTGGAATTACTAAAGAAAGAGCAATTGTACGCGAAGTTTTCAAAATGCGACTTTTGGATACGCGAAGTCCAATTCCTTGGACACGTGGTTAATGAGCAGGGAATTCACGTAGACCCAGCTAAGATCGAAGCCATTAAGAACTGGGAAGCACCCAAGACTCCGACGGAGGTGCGACAATTCTTAGGTCTGGCCGGGTACTACAGAAGATTCATTGAGGGATTTTCAAAGATTGCTCAAACACTGACATCCCTGACACATAAAGACAAAAAGTTCGATTGGGGAGACAAACAAGAAGCTGCTTTCAACCTGTTGAAGCAGAAACTATGCACTGCACCCATCCTATCCTTACCGGAAGGATGCGACGATTTCGTGGTGTATTGCGACGCCTCGAAACAGGGACTCGGTTGTGTGCTGATGCAACGCGAGAAAGTGATAGCATACGCTTCACGCCAACTGAAGGTGCATGAGAAGAACTACACGACTCATGACCTTGAGTTGGGAGCCGTGGTGTTTGCCTTGAAGATCTGGCGACACTACTTGTATGGCACGAAATGTACAATCTTTACCGATCATAAGAGCCTACAACACATCTTCGATCAGAAAGAGTTGAACATGAGACAACGAAGGTGGGTTGAACTCATAGGTGATTATGATTGCGCCATCAAGTATCATCCAGGCAAAGCCAATGTAGTGGCTGACGCGTTGAGTCGAAAAGAAACGACAAAGCGCGTGCGTGCACTACAACTCACGATCCATTCTGAATTGCCAAATCAGATACGAAACGCACAACAAGAAGCTCTAAAAGCTGAAAACCTTACTCTTGAAGCCATGCGTGGCATGGATAAGCAAATAAAGGCAAAAGACGACGGAGCTTACTATTTAATGGATCGAATCTGGATTCCACGCTACGGAGGACTTAGAGAAGTAGTGATGGATGAAGCTCACAAGAGCCGGTATTCCGTACACCCGGGCTCTGACAAAATGTATCATGATTTGAAGACAACTTACTGGTGGCCGAACATGAAAGCTGAGATAGCAACATACGTGAGTAAATGCCTAACGTGCTCAAAAGTCAAAGTTGAGTACCAGAAGCCATCAGGGTTACTTCAACAACCGGAACTACCAATGTGGAAATGGGAGCAGATTTCCATGGATTTCATCACTAAACTGCCAAAGACGGCAAGTGGTTGCGATACCATCTGGGTTATCGTAGACCGACTGACAAAGTCTGCACATTTTCTACCCATCAAGGAGACTGACAAGCTAGACAAACTCACTCGGATTTATTTAAAGGAAGTGGTCACTCGACATGGAGTGCCAATCTCAATCATATCTGATCGCGACAGTCGATTCACGTCGCATTTCTGGAAGTCCTTGCATAAGGCTTTGGGCACGAGATTGGACATGAGTACCGCTTATCACCCGCAGACGGACGGGCAAAGTGAGCGAACGATACAGACACTGGAGGACATGCTCCGGGCATGTGTCATTGACTTTGGTAGTAGCTGGGAATCTCATCTACCATTAGTTGAGTTCTCCTATAACAATAGCTACCACACTAGCATTCAAGCTGCACCATTCGAGGCACTTTACGGACGTAAGTGTCGATCACCCATCTGCTGGGCGGAAGTTGGAGACAGCCAACTGACTGGTCCAGAACTGGTGCACGAGACAACTGAGAAGATCGTGCAAATACGCAAACGAATGGCAGCAGCTCGGGACAGACAGAAAAGCTATGCCGACAAGCGACGCAAACCGTTGGAGTTCCAGGTGGGGGACAGAGTGTTACTCAAGGTCTCGCCCTGGAAAGGTGTCATTCGGTTTGGCAAACGAGGAAAGTTGAACCCTCGTTACATCGGACCTTTCGAGATTACAAAACGAATAGGCCCTGTAGCCTACGAACTGAACCTGCCAGTTGAACTGAGCAGTGTACACAACGTATTCCACATCTCGAACCTCAAGAAGTGCCTATCTGATGAAACACTTGTTATTCCTCTCGAGGAAATACAAATCGACGAACAATTGAACTCCGTTGAGGAACCGGTGGAGATTATGGACCGGGAAACCAAGAAGCTCAAGCTCAGCAAGATACCAATAGTGAAAGTGCGATGGAACTCGCGACGAGGACCGGAATTTACGTGGGAACGTGAAGACCAGATGAAACAAAAGTACCCACACCTGTTCGCGGAACAGGCAAATACTAGCAACGCAAGTTGAATTTCGGGACGAAATTCTTTCTAACATGGGGAGGATGTGACACCCCGTAATTTCCAGGAACAGCATCTTATTTATTTAAATGTTTATTTAAATACATTATGTACACGTGGCACTAGAATTAGATTTATTTAGTGTGACACGTGGCACGACAGTACGAACACTGGCATATGGTTAGATAATTCGAGGAATTATCGGCAACTAGCACACACGTGTCAAAACACACGAACGTTGGTGAACGTCACAGCACTTAAGCACAGAAACACCTCACAAGTCACTTATGACTAATAACTATCTATTAGAGTCCAAACGACGCTCGAACGATGTTCTACAGTCGAGAAACGGGCAAGAACGGACCCAGAACCTCAAAACAAGCTTATTGGGCCTTGCAGTTGGGCCAGGCGGTACGCCAGACCCGGAGCACCCAACATAGGCGTTGCGCGCGGATCGAAAAAGGGGCGCCTCATCTGACTGCCTCCGCGCGTAACGACGGGAGACACCCCCCACGTCAGGCGATACGCCTGGCTTGTCAGAGTCGCCAAACAGCTTTTTAAACCCCCAAGATCATTATCACATCTATTTTCATCATTTCTCTTGCACCCACACGCCACCCTGCGGCCATTAACGATCCAGAACCCCTGTAGCAGCTCTTGGAAGCCATTGAAGACCCCTTTGAAGCTCAAGAACCTTGAAGGAAGTCTTCTAGATCACTACTCATCACCACCACCTTCTTGTTCTCGATCAAACCCACGAACCAGGAGGTGTAGGAGCTGCTACCATCACCATCTAAGAATCTCAGGAGCTATTGAAGGTAGTACCTTAACCCTTGTGGCTCAAAACCACCACATTTCGCACCTACACCCTCACAAACACACATGCAAGCTTATTAGCCTTGCATGCACGAATTCCTTCTTGTTTTAATCTGGGTTTATTGATAAATCTACTGTACATGATGATCTATGATGATAATATGATGAAATGTGATGATCTAAGATGATGGGTTTAAGCCTTGGTGCTTGAAATGATGATTTGTCACAATATATTGCCATGCATGTATGATCCATGATGTTTAGGATGATTTTAAGTATATAGAGATGTTCATAGATGACATTGATGATGATTCACATGATTAGATTTGGTTAAAATGGCTTAAATATTGATTTTTGATAAAGTTTCTATTAATAGAAACTTTTTGATTGTAAAATGATGATATGAATGATATTTGATAACATGCATGCTTAAGGATTGCTATTCAAATGTTATTAGAATGATAATGATGTTCAAAATGTGATCTTGATAATGTTCATGGTCACTTTTGACAAAGTTACTATATTTAGCAACTTTTCGGGTCGAAATAATGATAGGAGACGACTTGGCTATAATAGTATGTCTAAAATGATGATAGAATGACTATTATGATGATTGATGATGTGAAGATTAGTTTAGAGATGTTAAAATGATTATTTCTATGAAAAACTAGAAAGTTACTATATTTAGTAACTTTATTGTTACAAAAACCGACTTAGGAATATGTTGAATGACTTGAGCATGCTAAATGATTTATTATGTTATAATATGATGTTTAGATGCTAAGTTAGATGGTTTCCGATGTCACGTATGCTAGAAATGGAAACTTTCCATTTTAGGAAACTTTTGTGCACTAACATGCTATAAACGACGTATATGAACTTGTATGATAATGTGTTATGTGTTAACATGACCCCGTAGGACTATTGAACATGCTAGAACTACAAAACCGTTATACTTTGTGAACTTTCCATAAATGGAAACTTACTATAAATAGTAAGTTGTCCATAGACGCGATTTGCGCGTTTTGCACACGACAAACACTTACACGATTGCTACACGATTCACAACCGTCACACGGTTCACCAACGGGTCGTTGACTTGACACGGTCAACTTTGGTCAACTCTAGTCAAACACGGTCAATGTGGACCAACACAGTCAAACACGGTCAATGTGGACCAACACAGTCAAACACGGTCAATATGGACCAACACGAGCAAACACGGTCAATGTGGACCGACACGGACAAACATGAACAACCAAGGGTTGTCGGACACAAACATGAGCACTAACACGAACACTAGCACGATCACTTACACAAACTCACGTACGGTATACGCTATAGGTTGCCGGTGACCGACGTGCTACTTGACGATTCAGGAGCTTACGCTTACATACATTCATTTCACTAAGGTGAGTTTACGGCCCCTCTTTACTCTTTTCAAACGCTTTTAAATAGGGGGAGAATACTAGTTACATCGAGTCAAACATTTATTACTGTACAAACATTTTTGTGTATGCTGGTTTATTGGACAAACATTAAGTGTTGAAACTCGTAACAAGCCCTCACTAAGTCTTACCGTTAATGTACAAACAACGTGGTAGATTTGGATGGATCCATTAGGGAATGACTAACCCCACGGGGCACTATGTTGACTGGATGTCATAACCCGTGCAAATTCTGACCTAACTTGCTATGCATACGAGGCATAGCGGAGGCAAGGACAAACAAGTCTAGTTCGGTAGTGACGCACTGACACTTTGGGCCTAGGGCTCGGTACTAACATTTGATAAACAGCATGACACACTTTCATTACTATATGTATATCAAAACCTGTGAACTCACCAACCATTGTGTTGACGCTTTTTCTAACTTGTATTCTCAGGTAACTAGCTGACTATGGAGCAGGAATGCACATTAAGGATTATGGGCATAGGATCCCGCATTCATGTTATTAGTCTTTTGAAAAACAATTACTTTTGGGTTATGTTTAAACAATGATGTGTTGACAATTTAATTTCCGCTGTGTAAACAGCTATCTTTCCGCTGCATGTTATGATAACTTTATTTTCCGCTGCAAACTATTTTATTATGTGTATGTGTCAAACTTGGATTTGTAAACGCATATAGTGTTGTTCTATATGACCTTGAGCTGTGATTCTGGCCACGTCACACCCACGTGGACTGACACCACGAGTGGGAAATTGGGGGTGTGACAGAACCGGTTTGAGCAAAAACCGGTTTTGACCACCTGTTGACCAAACCGGACCGGTTTGAAAACCAAACCGGACTGGTCTTTTAGATTTCACAACAAGATGAAAATTGCTTGATCGAGATTAGTTTTCCAACTTCTTGAATATTTATGGTTATATGTACAACTAAATAACTCTAATTAGCATGTATATAAGATGTCATTATCAATATGAGACTATCTTATTTGATAGAGATTTTATCTCATATATAGAAAGGTCATAAGTTTAAATCTAGATAAAAACAATCGTTTTAAATTTTAAGAGTAAGAAAAGATATATGTGTCGTCTAAAAAATAGCAATTTATTCAATAAGCTCAATTACGTGGAGCAAACAAAGCCCAAAACAAGTCCGCATTAGTATGAAAAGCCCATTAGGAATTTAAAATTTCATCTTTATTTAAACCTTAAGTTGGCCCAACTTAATAGATGTATATCCTTATGGACCTCATGTAGTTTAGCCTTTTTAACTCTTATCAGTATCACATGGCCTGATGGCCTACCGCCAGGCGCCTAGGCATCTATGACTATTTGTCTCACCAAGGATCTTATATTCTTCAAAAATAAAAAAATAAAAACAAATAATATTCTTTAGTCAATAATCAATATACTCTTTGTATAAGAAAATATATCAAATTTTATTTTACTTATTTTTTGTTTTTTTTTGTCACTTCAAAAATTATTTTGATTAAACTGACAGTTGTAAGTGATTTGAATTTTTTAATATATCATAACAGAAAGTATTATTATATATATTTATTTTATTATTCATCAAGTTAAATATAATATTTTAGGTCCACTCCAATCATTCTTTATTTCTCCATATTCACATACGTCGAAAAAAATTTTTCAATGATATTCTTCTTTAATTTTTTTTTATCTTCGGCTATCTATTTGAAAATTATTAAATATATGTTTTAAAATTTTACTTGTTATTTTTTGTATAACTAGGTTTTTTTCCCGCAGCGAGTTGCAGCGGGTTATCGCAATACACTCCCGATAATGAGTATTATATATCATTTGCAGAAGTATAGGTTACATACCAATATCAAATCTCTCATCACGAACTATATACTAATTTTTCGTTAAAACATAAAATCATACAAAATCTATACAAATATGTTACGAAAATAATAGAAAAAATACACACAAAATCCTTGTCACCGGCAACCATTTGGTTGAATTAAAAAAAAACATAAATTTCTAAGCAAACATCGATTTTCAATAAGAACAAATAAATCACCGTAGCCTTCGACGAACACCACCGAAACCCTAGAAAGAGCCACAATTTTTCACTATATATATTCATACTATTTAATAATACATACACACACTATTTCAATATAATATTAATATGTATATTATTCAGTTAGGTTGCATTTTAATATATATATATATATATATATATATATATATTTCACTTTACTTATAAAATTTAAATATATTTTACACCAATTTAAATTATTTTTATATAATACCTCAAAAGATAGAAAAAACAAGTTCACATGATAACTAGAGCTTTCGAAAATTTAATTTCAATCCTCTAGATATAAAATAATATTACAAATTTTATAGAAGAAAAAACAAATAGGAAAAATATAGGGTGTCACGAGTCACGTGAGAGGCGTGTGAGCAATGAGTATGAAATAGTTTTAGCAACAAATTACGGAAAAGGCAGCTCATGGATTTTAATGCTCCCTTGCTTCTTAATGCTGTCTCTCTCACTTTCACACACACAAGTACCTTACTAAATTACAATATTGCCCCTGTTTTCTTTCTTATATTCAAACTTTACATTCTCAAAATTATTTTAACGATATTTCCCTTCTAACTTGTAAAATTATATACATCTTCGATTCACGCATAAAAAGTATTCTACATTTTGCTTTAAAGAAACTATGTAATTTTACAAGTTTAGAAGAAAATATATGTATTTGTGTAAACAATATAGTCCCTTGCTAACTTAGATATGTAAAATATTGCATATTGATAGAGGTCTCAAGTTCAATTTACGCTTAGGACTGTTTTTCATGAAAGTCATCACCCGGTTGCTTGCGGTCGCGCTTTGTCTATTCCTCCCGGTTAGTCGAGCATTCGAAAGGACCCGAGGGATTATCACGTAAGTGGGTTGACTTGATCATCAGCAAATAACATGGTTTTCAAGAGAATACAATTGTTTTACAAATCATGATCAATATAGCTTTAGCTTTATTAAATTATAACACAAGGTTTTTAAGTTTTTGTTCTTTGATTACCTGTAACAAATTACACAATATGTAATGTATTGTTGTATTATTTTGTTGAGATGATCTGTCTAATGAAATAGAACTTTTATATTTTTAATGAAGAAATTTAGGTCTTCAAGCAATTGAGTTTAGTTTTTATGATTTAATTAAATATTTTTTAACATCCTTTTGTTTTCTTGGTATAGTGAGGTTTTTTAACTCTTTTTAAATATATAACTCTATAGAATATAAGAAATGAAATGACCCAAATGTTTTAGCCAAGAATTTTTAAATTCATTGCTTAAAAAAATAATCATCTTATTTAAATTACAAAGTGTATGAGACATTATGAATTAATTTGATGCATAAGACTTATCTATTAAAAGTTTAGTTTTGGTGACCACAAAAGTACAAGTACCATATCTTAGTATAATGACAATTGTTGCAATCATTTAGAATGAAAAAAAAAAAAGAAAGAATAAATCAAAAAGAAATTATTCTCTTTATTATTTTTCAATCAAAAGCTTAATCCCAAGTGTTTTTATACCGAATTTGAAACCATCAAGTACATTGATTGATGATTCTATTCTATCTTAATGGAATCATTAATTTATAAGGTGTACACATTTTTCTTGCAATATAAGCTATGTACTATCATAAATCAAACCCTTTAAAATCTAACATGTTAGCTTTTGTAAAGTAAATACAAGTAACGTCTCTCTCTATTCATATAATTCATCAATTTATCTCATAAGCATATATTCTTGAAAAAGTATTAATATGAAAGGTAACTAAACAGACATAAGTTTTATTAAATTTCTGAGCTGATATACAATGAATGCATATTTAGTACGTCTAATACGTTGATTTTAGATATCTTTTTTTGGTTAAATATGAATACATCATAAACATATTTAGTTCACAAAATTCTTGATAAATGGGTACAATTTTTATATCAATGTAAACCAATACTATTTGACCAAAATTACAAGTTGACCAATAATTCAAGGGTAACTTTTATAATTTTCCCAAATAAAATAAAATAAATTTTTATTTGTTTTGTGGGGTCTTGGCATATAAATGGACAGCTACTACAAAATTACTACCATTGTCCCCACACACTTGCATCTCATTTATGGCTCACTCTTCACACCTCCCCTGTTCTATACTCACCATTTATCATCATCACCTGTTTCTCAGTTAAAATTCTAATAACTTTCTTCAAATTCTTGATTCACTCCCTTTAATTTTGCACAAATTTTCATATTTCTTGAGGTGCGATCAAAACCCATCAAGCATGAGAGATTACAAAGCTCAGAAGCTCAATCTCAAGCTCGTTTTATTACTTTTTCTGATTTTCTGTAAGTGTTCATAAATGCCCACCTTAATTACTTACTTTATTCACCTGTTCTTGTTCGATTTCATGATTCTTGGCATTTGGGTGTTCAAGAAAGTGGAAAAGTTTGATTTTTGTCATGATTTTGCCACTGGGTTTGCAGGTTTCTTGATCGTGTGTCATATTAAGGGTTCTAAAATTGGGTTTCTTTGTTTATCTAACATGAATTTGAGAATGTGAATTGGTTTAAGCTCAGATTGTTGTTTCGAATTCTATTTGTTGCCTGCGTAATTGCGGTTTAATTCGTTTTGTATGCTGTAATTTGTTTGAGCCGTTAATAATCTTTGATTGTTAATTTTTGGATTCAAGATTTGAGGGGTTTGCTTTGTTTTCTTTGTTGTTGAAGTTTTATTAGAATAATGGTTTTATATATCAAGAGAAGTTGTCACTTTCATGGAAGTAAGCCTGATTCTAGGGTTTTGAATTTTGGAGAAATTGAGGGTAGTGCATTTGGACTTTTTAAAGTCAAACCTAGTAATCCTCAACTTCTAAATTTAATAATGAAATTCATCACAAATGTAACAAATCGAAATGTTACAGAAACCCCTTTTGTGTATGACAATAAAAAAAAATCAATCATCTTCCTGTAAATACATCCAAGAAATAGATCTATCCACTTTTAAATTACCATTAATTTTAACTTGTGATGTACTTTTTTGTTTATTTTCCAATATTAAAATTTTTAAGGATTAATTATAAGAGTTTTCTGCATACATGATGAGCATAAAACATGAAACAAACTTGGGAAGCAATTTGTTTCAAACCTTTGGAACACAACTACTTCCATTTATTAGCATTTATTGAACCTATTTATTATCTTGGGTTGTTGCATACTTTTCACATGGTTGAGGTGTGCTATTACTAGTGGGGATTCATGTTGTGAGCTACAAACCCTTATTTGGTATGTAATCTAAAAGTAAATAAATCCATATGGAATAAAAACACAGCACTAACAAATCTTCCTACCCACTCTTGGATATGATTAAAAAATAACTAAATTGTAAAATAGCAAAAATACTAAAGCAAAGGACAAGAATAACTACTAGAATTAAGAAATGGCTGTTAGCACCATTTTGATGTGTTTATAAGTTCATATTTGGCTCATCATGACTTAGTCAAACCCCAAGATTCTTCCAAATGGGAGGTCTTGGGTTCAAATCCTTCCCGCAGCGAAATTGGGGTCTGAGAGGGGTCAGGGGGTTTTCCCGGTGGAGTTTCCTCCTGGGGTGGTTGTGGTGGCTCATGGGAGGTCCAGGTAACTAGACCTTGGTGACATGGCCTTTAAACAGTTGGTTTACACGATTGAAAAGTGGTGTAAGGTTTGTTTCCATCCCCCCCCCCCTCAAGGACCCTACTGAAAAGTGGGAATATACTGTGTAAGTTTGTTTGTTTGTAAAATTGGTAAGATATATTAGTTACATTGTTTATATAGAGTGTTTGGCTATGAGTCAAGTGACTAATATACCCTTTAATAGAATAAGATATATGTGGAATTAAAGAAACATCATCATTTTCTTTCTAGTGACAACAATGAGCAAATAAAGTCTATTACAAATTTTGCTATTTTTCCATTAACACATGAGGTTTTGGACAGATTCCAATGACACTCATTGCAGTTCGCTGCAAAATTCAATACAATTTGATACAAAAGTGGATAACTTGATGCCCAAGATTTCTCCAACTGGAAATCCTCAACCGCTCTATCCTCTTCTTGCACCATCTCCATTGTCACCTTTCACAATTACAAATAACACCACCCCAAAGTTATCAGGTTTGTAAACAGTTAATGTAATTATAAAACTTATGCTCTTTCGATATTAATAATTTAGTATTTTACAGAGTTTCAATATACTTTTGTTATTTCTGTTTCAGGCCTTTGTTCATTAGACTTTGATGCTATAGATACCATGATGAGCATGACTGCAATTGATTGTTTCACCGTGTTTGCACCATACTTAGCCAATGTAGTATGTTGTCCACAATTTGAAGCAACATTAATGATTCTTATTGGTCAATCCAGCAAAACAACAAAAAATCTTTCTCTAAATTTAACCCTAGCTAAACACTGTCTTTCTGACTTTGACCAAATTCTCATTAGTCAAGGAGCAAATAACAGTTTGCAGCAGATATGTTCAATTGGCCCATCAAACCTAACAGAAGCTTCTTGCCCTGTTAAAGATGTTGATGGGTTTGAAAAATTGGTCAACACATCTAAGATTCTTGTTAATTGTGGAAATATTGACCTAGTTAACGAGTGTTGTCAAGAAACATGTCAAAATGCTCTAACAGAAGCTGCAAAAGATCTTGCATCGGTTTCTTCTTATGATTTTGATGCAATGGGGATTCGGCATCCTGATATCTCAAATCGGGTGATTAATGATTGCAAAAATATTGTTTTGAGATGGTTAGCAAGTAAACTTGAACCATCACGAGCTAAAGAGGTTCTTAGAGGATTAGCGAACTGCAATCTTAACAAAGGTTGGCTATTCATACTTTATTTGTTTTTTTAAATCATTTTAATGACAAGTGATTGATCAAATAACCATTAGTCTTTTTAAAATATAAAAAATGAACATATTTCCCCATATTTTTCATGATTCCTCATTTGATCTTGCTTTGTAGATTTTGCAGTCTTGAATGCAATTTACATGTATTGCATCATCTACAAACTTTATCAAAAATACTCAAATGGGCTATATATCCAACTGTTGTTTGTTCACAAAATGATCATTCTCTCTCAAAAGCCCAAAAAAATAGGACATTTTGCCCTTAATTTCAAGATTTCTTGGATTGCCTTTGCATCAATTGCAATCTTTTTGTAAAAAGCTCAAATGAGATACTGATTTCATTTCTGATCATTTCCAAAAGTCAGCCACTTTTATCTTTGAACATTTCTTTTTTGTTGATTTCAGTTTGCCCGTTGGTTTTGCCAAATGTGGGACCTGTCACGCGAGGTTGTGGAGATGAGATTAGCAACCAGATATCATGTTGTACTGCAATGGGTGCTTATATATCTCACTTGCAAAAACAAAGTTTTTTAACCAATTTGCAAGCTTTGAATTGTGCAGCTTCACTTGGGAAGAAATTACAAAAAGAAAATATTACAAATAATGTTTATAAACTTTGTCATATAAGCCTCCAAGACTTCTCTCTCCAAGGTTTTCTTTTTATTTTAATTAATTTAACATGAATTGTTTGTCTAATAAGACTCTAATTTAATTGTTTTATTTATTTATTTGTTTTTTATCATTTCTTGACATGTTGGAATCTACTACTCAATTGCAGCTAATGGAATGCAAGGTAAATTAAAAAATCTCTTGTTAGCAATGTTCAATAATTGTACATTTTTTGAAACTTTTCAATAGTAAATTACCCCTTTCCCGTAATCAATGCAATATAAATCGATGTTATTGATCAAGTACACAAGATTGTTCTAGTTTGTTTATAAAACATCTTCGTTTTTTGTTTTCCATTTTCATTGGTTTATTGAGCATGGGTAGTCCAATACAAAACCAACTGACTTGTGATTATATTTGTATGTATGAAATAGAGTCTGGATGTCTTCTTCCTAGCTTGCCTTCAGATGCAACACTTGACAGATATTCAGGAGTGAGCTTCCTTTGTGATCTCAATGATCACATTCCAGCTACTTGGCCTTCAATTTCACATTTACCCCCTTCATCTTGCAACAAAAGTACGCTTATGCCCCCAAAATCACCCTTATTATATACTTGAATATCTTCTTATCAAACTCATTTTGTACAACCTCTTTTTTATCATGCAGCTGTTAAGATTCCTGCACTTCCTGCAGCAGCTTCTGGGCAAAGAGGTAAATTCAAATTCTTCACCTTCCCTTTTCATTTCGGGTTTGAATTTATAACACAACTAGTACGACACAAAGTTGACATGAACCCTAGCTAGTTCGTGGGTTACTTCTATTAACACGTTAATTTTTTAATTTTCTTTTAAAAAGTAAGTGTTTTTTTGACATAATTTGCCTTGTTAAGTGTTTTATGCCAAAATATAATAGTTAAAAGAGAATTGATATCATATCACACAATTATTTAAAACTCGTTTGTATTTTTTGCTGTTAATTTTTATTTTTAAAGTATTAATATGCAAAAAAAGAACAAGAAAAATTAGGTTAAACGGGTCGTCTTCATGTTAAACGGCAAATATAATGTTATATTGCTTGTAAAGACAAAATTAGAAGTAAAAAAAATGCTGTGCTAAGGAAAAAAAAAATTGCACCTGATGCATTTGCAAATGTACTGACAGGTCTATACAACAGTGATGTTATGTTTCTTCTTCTTTATGTGATAACATTCGTTCTCGTGACAATTCACTAACTTTCTAATGGATCAAGTTCTCGCTTACATAAAGTTGAAAGATCAACTTTCTTGAAATATAACCCATCTGAAAATACCCGAGAATATGAAAATCGTTGATATTTATGGCGGGAAACTCGATTTGAAGTTGAAAGTGTAAAATAGAACCAAGATTGCATGGAAGTTGAGTTGGTGAATGTTGCTATGGACAATTGTTAAGGATTATTGGATAGTGTTGTGTAATAAGAATTTTGTAAAGAAAGTGGGAGTTCATGTAAATATTTGCAGGAAATACCTACTATTTATATTTGATTGCAGTTTAGTCCCTTTAATTTCAATATTAGACATTTAATTGTAAGGATATTTTTATGTTGGTTTTTCTAGCACACCAGTTTAACCAACTATGCTTTTGGGGCTAGCCATTTGTTGTAGTAATGAGTTTGAATGCCAAGAACCACTTGGTAGATAAGTGTGCCTTTAAATAGCTTGCAGACTATGAATGCATAAGGTATTTAATGTTTTTTTTATGTTTTTGTTTGGGTGGCACGTACAATAACACGTACACTGTAAAATCTTACTTTGTAGGTTTGGGGGAAGGGAAGGACAAAGACAGGCCTTACCTCTATCCTAATCTATCTTAATTTAACCATCAAACCTATATAGTGCAAATTTAGACCCATCACTTGGTTAGGGGAAAACATCATCTAACACCAAGATGTGATCTTCAACTTTATGTAATTATTGGAATGTAGCTCAAAATCATGTCTCTTTTCATTCACATTATATATATATATATATATATATATATATATTTACAATATTTACAATATTTACAGTTTGTTACCCCATACTATGCAAATTTGCTACTACACACACTAGAGGTGCGCAAATCGAGTTTTTATTGGAACCGGTTCCAATCCAGGAACCGGTTCCGGTTTCAATCGGCTCCAGTTCCGGGTTTCGACTGGTTCCGGTTCGGGTTTTGGCCGGGTACAGGTGGAACTAGTCAACCAGTTCCTGTTTTCCTGGTTCCGGTTTCATTTTTAATTTGTCTAAAAACCGGACCCGTATCTACCCATCGGTTCGGGGATGACCAGTTCGTGTTGCCGGTTCCGGGTCCCTTTTTTTTTTCCCACCCCTACTACAAGCTATGCTAATTTATGTAATGAAACAAATGTATATATCCCTCCTTAGTCCAAGGAGTTGGATCACATATGCTTTAAACTGGATCTAAAGTCATGGTAGGACATGTAAAACCCCTATTTGACCCAATTACCTTTTCTGGTACGAAATGAATATATTTCTTGATATGTTTAGTGTGTGTAATTGCATTGGGTTTCCAGACATATAGATGGTACTAACATTATCACAATAAAATAGTGATGTATGAGTGGGTGTACGACTAAGTTCGAGAAGGTTTATGATCCTATGAATTCCTGCAACGACATTGGCTACACTTATGTATTTGTCTTCTACTCTGGATCTAGAGATGATCATTTGTCGTTTGGAAGACCATGAGTGTAAATCGTCTACCATAAATGACATGTGTCGGTGCAACCGACCTAGTCGACATCGATGTAGAAAGTCATAGTCAGAATTGAGATGTGATGCATGTATAAACCCATATGAATGGTACCTTTGATGTACCTTAGGATGTGTTTGAGAGCATTTATGTTAGGGAGGGAAACAAATATGTTAAACTGTATAAGATATATATATATATATATATATATATATATATAGGGGAAGGTTCCCCTAAAAAGTGTATTTTGCCTAAGAAGGCTAAGAAGGATTTTTAAAAAATTAAAAACCGACTCAAACAAACTCCGAACTAACTCATTTTTGCGTCATTGGAACCATCTTGTCAAACCTTAAACCCGGAACGTTAAAACCCAAACCATAAACCATAATACTAAAACCTAAACTTTAAACTCAAACAATAAAGCCTAAAGATAAAACCTAAAAGTTAAAAATCAAACCCTAAAACCTAAACTTTATAGATAAACTTTAAATCTAAAACTTAAAAGCTAATACTATAGAGTTCGACGATACGGTTCCAATGCCATCAAAATGAGCTCAATCGGAGTTCGTTTGGGTCGGTTTTACATGTTTTAAAAATCCTTTTTAGTCTTCTTAGGCAAAATACACTTTTTATTTGATCCTACCCCTATATATATATATATATATATATATATATATTATATATATATATATATATAGGGGATGGTTATACTGGAAACCTCCTTTAGTTTAAGAAACTTTGGAAACCTTAAAAAATCGATGTAAACAAAGCTTTTTTTTTTACAATTTTGTAACATCATTAGGGTCAATTTTATTAAAAAAAAATGAAAGAAACACCGACCAAATTTTTTAAAAAAATAATAATTTGTAAACAATGTAACACAGACGTAACATAACTGTACATGTCTCGAAGAAAATACGTCTATGTTACATTGTTTACAAATTATTTTTTTTTAAAAACATTTGGTAGGCGCTTTTTTTATATTTTTTTATAAAAATGACCCTAATAATGTTACAAAACTACAAAAAAAATTAAAAAAAAAAAACCTTTTTTACATAGGGTTTCCTCAACTCAAAGAGGTTTCCATTTTATACATTACCTGTGTGTGTGTGTAGACATAAAAGTCAGATACTACAAAGCACCTAGCGAGCTAAGCTATGGTAAACAGTAATGGCATATGTGTTCTGATTATGTTGTGTAGCAAAACTTTCTCTCAATATCATATGCATATTTGTTCTATGAAAAGAACAAGTCGTTTGAATCATGGATGACTGAAATACCCAACAAATAGCTTAGAAGACCAAAATCCTATATTGCAAACTTGTTGGATATTTGAGTTAAGAGATAAATTTTATTGTTGGTGACAATGTGATGAGAATAATAATATAAAAATAAAGAAGATGGGCTATATTGCTACCATGTTTGTAAGTAAATAATGACTGATCTGAAAGTTCTTTAATACAAGTTGCTACTTGCTTAGATTTTGGAATAATTGAGCTTAAAATTCCTCTTTTGGTAGACAGTGAGGCAGCCAAAAACATAATAAAATTTCATGCCTATAAATCAAAACCAAAAACACTGAAATCATACATCATTTATTAAGTCACTATTATGAAAAAAAAGTTACTGTTCCTAAACATGTATCAATAACTGATCAATTTGTTGGCATTTATATCTAGGATCCAATCCTATCTCTTGGAGCTCGAAACGACAGAGCACTTTAGCACACGACGCCACTAAAGCTGAATTTTGAGTCGTGTATCCACCACTACTGAGGTAGAATGGCTACAATCCTTACTTTCCGAATTGGGTTACACTTCAAAGACTACACTCACTATATATTGTGATAAATTCAATGCACCAACCTACTCGGTTACTCCAGTTTTTCACTCACAGATAAAGAATCTTGCATTGGAATTCCATTTTGTTTGAGAAAAAATACAAGATTTTTTTTTCTTTGGCAAATTGGATTTAAATAATCCAAAGTTTGACCCATTGGCCGCTGCCAGTCCCAACTATGAAAATCCCAATAATGGTCCGAACTTTCGACATATTTTCCCGTGGTGGACCGCCGTCAAATAAACCCTAACGGCGATAACTTTTTTTCGAATTTCGAACGGATTTTTGAGGGCTTTTGTTCAGATGGAGAATACGAGTCGAATGACGTATAACTTACCTCGAAACGTTGCTTCAAATTTCCCAATTTTGGTGTTTAAACTTTCAATTCGTCAAAGAAATCGTCAAAGAAATCATCAAATTGAGAAATTTAGAGCAACGTTTTGACGTAAGTTATACGCCATTCGACTCGTATTTTCCATCTGAACAAAAGCCCTCAAAAATCCGTTCGAAATTCGAAAAAAAGTTAACGCCGTTAGGGTTTATTTGACGGCGGTCCACCACGGGAAAACATGTCGAAAGTTCGGACCGTTATTGGGGATTTTCATAGTTGGGACCGGCAGCGGCCAATGGGTCAAACTTTGGATTATTAAAAGCCAATTTGCCTTTTTCTTTTCACAAGCTACAAATGCACAGGGCGACAATCAATTGACGAATGTTCCAACTAAACCTCTTTAAAGACCAAGGTTTCATTTCATAATGTCTAAGATAGGTCTCATCATCGTTGGATCGTCCACTTGTGAGGGCATGTTAAAGAACAAACAGACTAGTGGACTTTCACCATGTGATTCAAATTGTTTACTCGAAATTCATTCTTCTCAACTTTGGAGCTGTTATTTGTATATATTTGTTATAATCGATAAAAATAACACAACATAGTAACAATTTCATCTTTAAGCTTCTCTGATCCCTCACATCCTGCAAACTGAACCCCGTGACCCCATTCACCGTCTGCCTGGTCCAATCACACTTCACTATATGCACATACTGAGCCACCGGTCCAGGACAATCACCCACCACGCAAGACTCACGACTAGTAAGCCACCCAATAAGCCTCAACCCCACCAGGTAAACCAATTTAGTATTCAAGCATGTTAAAACATAGACCGCCCCATTTGCGGTGTACGCATATAATGTATATATGTGTGGCCCTTAAGGGGCAAAAGTAAAAGTACACTAGTTTTAACGTTATTTTAGTTATTTGTGAAAGTAACGTTAAAATCATTGGGATGATCAACTTCAAACGATAACTTTGAGCCGGGAACTCTTTCGGAGCAGCATCTCTATCCCAATTGGGATAGGGGTAAGATTTGTATCTATCATTTCCCCTAGACCCTACTGAAAAGTGGGAATATACTGGGTAAGGTTGTTGTTGTTGCTGCATGTTAAAACATTGTTTGATAACAATAGCAATCACTTTAAAAAAATCATAGAAAAAAATAACATTTTCGAAGTCGTTACGTTGAATATGACACCTTAAATCGCTTTGATCAACTGGTTAGCAAAGGTTCTTTTTTGTTGTGATGCCATTGATTCAGTCGACTTTGTGCTTTCTCCACCTGCAAATTTCGTGGGTTTAGTACCAATATTTTACTAATAACATAGAAATATACATGTTTAAATAATCCATTAAAATTTAGCAAGTTTTAACAAAAATTACCTCTTTGTTCCAATCCGTACGGAAAGTAACCCACATTAAAATAAGCGTCTGCATCGTCACACCGCCAAGCAAACCCAACCATATACCCTGCGTTTTGTTGAACAAATAAAGAGGTTCCAATAAAAAATAACATTTTAATAACATTTTATAAAGTTTAAATTTATAAAGTTAGGGCGTGAATTTAGAAATACTCTTTTGTAAAGGAGTAAATTTAAGCATCCATTGATGCTTCAAATTGAGTTAATTTTTTTTACCAACAACAAACGTCTGGTTATCTGATATAACCCTGGCAAATAAATCGCTATTCTGCCTAAAGAACAGAGCGTGTGACCTGACTCACCTGTCTTAAAAGAAACCTATAACCAAAAAAACCATCTGTCTCAACCCAAAATAATATTTGCTCTAAACAAAACTTTAACGCATGGTCTTTTACTAGAAAAATCACGAGGTCACCGCTTAACCAATAGGCTTTTGGTTCAAATGGAGATATATACAATGGCATAACGTTATGCTTGACCACTTAAATTATTCATAAAGTAGTTTGATTTTAATTTAACTTTAATTAATCTACCTCAGTTTATTTTATTTTAGTTTTATGTTTTTCGAATTAACAAGAGCAATTGTACTTAGCGTATTAATGACTAATTAAATATGTTTTTTTTTCTAAACAATTTTTTAATAGGTAAGTTGTCTAAATGATTCAACGAAAACCAGCCAATTCAAAAGTGATGTTAAGAGACTACAAAAAAGCCTAACCTCTGACCGATTCATAGGCACTCTCTGACAGATTAAAAGACTATCAAACAGCCCCTAAGCATCTGATTGTTTTTTATCACATTTAAAGCAAAAACTATAAATGCATTATACGATTCATGTTGTATGTTGTAGCGTAATTGAATGTAAAGGAATCTTAAAGAGTTGAAGGTGCAGAATGTTCTATTAAGATTCCAGAGCTCTTGACCAAGCAGAGGGTCAAGGGATGGGTCCAAGGGGCAAAGCCCCTGGTGACGGTCATGCTGCCCTTGTGGGGTTTGGGGCAACGCCCAAAACCTAAACGTAGTTTATTTAATTCAATAGATCGAAATTGCCTTGACCCATGACCCAAAACGTCTAACCTACGTGATGGATATTACCCGCTAAAGTTAACCGTAATAAACTGTCATCTTAATCTGGAGATTAAACATAGAAACTAATGTGCAGAAAGATATATTAAATTCATATCACATACAAATCTATTGGATTATCCATTGATCAAATTTCTTGAACTCGAAAGGGTAGAAATATTGATTTCGAATAGTGGTTTCATACATGATTCGAATTCCAAGCATATATTACCTAATTTCTCCAACAACTCATGTAGTTAACGTATTTTTGGTTCCTAAATAGTTAAATAAACATCTCTTACATATATCATATATAATCTTAAAAGTATTATTTATTTAATATAAATAATCATAATCATACCTTTGCACCGAGGTTAAACTTGAACGCCATCACAGAACCAAATGGTAGTCCAACAACATAATAACATCCAACATTTACATATGCAACAAATGCTTGCCATCCACATCCAACAGCAACCCCTAATTATTTAAATTGCAACAAAAATCATAGTGACGGATTCTTTGTCGCAAATACATGGTTGTCGTTAAAGATGCGGATCTTATAGGAGACGTATACGAGACCAATGATTATCAAATCAATGGGTGTCAGAGGAGACTATACGCCTCGTATAAGCCTATATGAGATGTATAACGTTAGTAGGATGTTGAAATAAAAAGGTTGGATGTTTGTAAATAACCAAGCTAACAGAGGTGGGAAACAACCAGTTTAAGAATCAAACCAACAAGTTAACCAAATTCCCAAATCAGTTTGAGGTGGTGAAACTGATTCCAACCCGAACCGAACCACCTGTTAGGATCAATTTCTAACACGATTTCCAAAGTGTAATACAACCCAAACCAAACTGATTTAAAACCAATTTCAAACCTGATCCAACCTCCCGTATCGTTTTTTAAGAAAAATCAATTTTACTGGCTCATTATGGAACTGGTTTCACCTAAAAACCAATTTGTGCAAATTTGATTATAATTAAAAATTAAATGAAAATTTTTACCTGAAAGGACTGGTTGGATGCCGTTGATGACAAGGGTAACTGAAAGCAAAGGAGTGAGATCTGCGACAGCATTAGCGACAACTTCGCCTTCTGTAAAAGCGTAGCTTATGACATTTTTTAGAGCGTAGATTATGATAGCACATATCAAAGATATCGCGAAGGCGCTTAGAGTAACCACCACCACAGAAAAGGCTGCTGATTTTGGATGTCCTGCGCCTAGTTCGTTGCTAACTCTAACACTATCATATATACATCGTTTTGTCACTAAAACATCAATTAATTATATACGACACAAATGTATTTGTTACAAAGGGTTCTTGTATTATTACACTATTTTACCATTCACACACCATATTTCTTGTTAGATTATATTAATTATACACATATTAACCTTAATTTTACACCTTTTTTATTATTATCTTTTTATTATAATACTAGTTTATTAATCTGTGTATTACACAATGTTGTATAAAAAAACAAGAATTAAAAAACAATCATATATAGAAAAATAGATATACAAATAATAATAAAATAAAATTATATTTTATAGAGAATAAACACTTTTTTAAATAATACAAAAAATATTTAAAATTTTGAATTTTAAAAATTATTTATTTAAAATGAAAAGTTTGACAGATTACCGGCCAAGACCGCCTTCACAGAGGCGTCTCCAACAGGGGCGGGTGAAATGTTACTTTTAGTTAAAAATCGCGGTTTCGCCTCCCCTGGTTTTAAAAAATTAATATGTATTCTGGGTTTCAAAAATTCTCGCCCCCCTCTCACTTTGCCCAAGTTCCGCCACTGGTCTCCAACAGACGTATATGTTGCTGAAAGCCCTAGTTTCTATAGTGTAACAAAAACAAACCTCGCGGCGGCATTGAACCCGATTGAAATCATCATGACCCATCCAACTACCGTACTACAAATCGACAATGAATCCAACGCTATTTCCGGATTTTCAAGCAAACCCGCGATCAAAACCAATATTTGAAAGTACCACGTTTCCAAACACAACATAACCGCTGACGAAAGCGACAACTTAAAAAAACCCCAAAGGCCAGAAAACGCTAGCAAACTGAACCCGGTCCACGTCTCCTTGGTCCTATCACTCATCACTATATACACATACTGAGCCACCACAATCGCCCACCACGTAAAACTCAAGACCAGCGAGCCACCCAACAAGCCCCAGCCCCACACGTATAATGCGACCCATGTCAACACAAGATGGACCACGAGCATCGCGGCTGCAATGTAGGCGCTCGGGTTCACGATGCTTTGAGCCTGAAGGAACTTTTGGATGGGGAAGTTGACCGCGTAGGCGAAGATTTGAGGGATGAGACCGTAGATGAAGAGGGCTGCTACGGATGCGATCTCCGGCGACTGGCCGATGAAAAGAAGTAAGGATTTTGAAAAAATGTAGAGTAACATAAGCGGGATAGCCGTTGCTGTTAAAAGAACGGTTGATCTTTGAAGATAAACACCAAGCATTTCGTATTGACGAGCTCCATATGCTTGCCCACATAGTGTCTCCACTGCACTTCCCATTCCAAGCTACATAAAGAATATTTAAAGGAACGGTTATTCACACACCCCGCTTTATATTTTGACACACTCACTGATCTCCTACACCTCGTATAATTCCGAGTATAGGTCTATACTCATCGTATATGAGTCTAATCATTTTGGTCACATATAGAGCCACGTATAGGACTTATACGACGTGTATAGGCTTATACGCCTCGTATATGACTCCAATAATTAGCATTGACAAATTCTGGCATCCATTGATTGCCCAATATACGCCTCGTATAAACCTATACGAGGCATATAAGAGATGTGGAGTTGGTGGGGTGGATGTGTGAATAACGGAACCCTATATAAAAATATAGGGCTGTCATAACGGGTCAGACACGACCCGTTAAGACACGAAACATGAACTGGTTAGACATGAACACGGCACGAATTCATATTGTGTCTGTTTTTTCAAACACGAACACGTTAAATTCGTGTTAACGTTTTCGTGTCTGAAATTGCCAGCCCTATAAAAATATGTCATGTTCAACTTTGATTTCTCGACATATTAAATAAATTTTTAAATATTAAACATTAAATATATTTTTAATACATTTTTAATTTGAGACTGATGTTTTTTAAAGTAAAAATATATATTAATATTAAAAAAAACAAATCTTTAAAAAACAAAAATATTATAAAATACAAAATTTTGAAAAGCAGTTTATTAAAACAAAATATTTAAATAAACATCTATGAAAATATTAGTTTAAAGAAATAACATAACAATTTTATTACTTGAATATTAAATTATACGAAATTTTAATAATATTTTATATTAAAAAAATCATCTTATTATTGTTCAAATTTCATTTATGACTATTTATTATATTTTTTTAAACTAACTACTCAAATTAAATCAGTCACTAAAAGCTCGTTTTTAGTTAATTAAGCTTAAACCAACTCAATCCTAAACTTTGGCTTGTTTGCAAGGCTTATTATACAACTTTTATTTAATATATTAAATAGATAATTACATTATAAATATTATATATAAATCATGATAAACATAGCTAAATGATGCTTATGATATGTATAAAAATTATAAATATTGACAAAATATAATTATCATATCAGTGACGATGATTGCTGAACTAAACGTTTGTTGGCTAACTTAATTGATTTTGAAACATATGTATAAGTTTATAACAACTTTCACATTTAATAAAGTGATTAGATGATGAAATAATTATTTGTAGAAGAGACAAAAATACAAATAAAAATTAACATGTAACAGGTTAAATAAAAATTAACAATAAATTTCAAAGAAATATAATATTTATAGAAACGCTCAAAAGAAACAAGTCAAATAATGCTATAATATCACAAATTGTCATGTTATGTGTACGAAACTAAGAGGCAAATTGTTTGACTTATACAACATAATTAGGGCTGTAAACGAATCGAACGGACATGAACGAGCCCTTGTTCATGTTCGTTCGTTTAACTTTTAGCTTGTTCACGAACGGTTCACGAACGCTTACCGAACGAAAATTCTTGTCCGTGTTCGTTCATTAAGGATTTAGCTTGTTCACGAACGCTAACGAACACATATTATTTAAACAATAAAAATCAACATTTTTAATCTCAAGCAATGAAGATAATCATTTATAAATATATAAATTAAGATATTATAGTATTAAACTAAAAATAACTTTAAGTATTATGGTATTAAACTAAAAATTAAAAATAAACAACACATTTAATGAATAAATATAAATGAACTTAACAGAACATAAACGAACGTAAACGTTTATGTTACCGAACGTTCACGAACATAAATGAACGAACACGACCTTTGTTCTTGTTCGTTCATTCAACTAAACGAACGGAATTTCTTGTTCGTGTTCGTTCGTTTATTAAACGAACGAACATAAACGAACTTCCCGCCGAACGGTTCGCCGAACATTCGTTTCGTTTACATCCCTAAACATAATTGAACCAAGAACACGTGACTAGGTTTTGATGTTTTAAAATGAGTGGTCAATTTAAAAATTTTCTATAATTTTCTTAAATTTAAATCAAGCACAATAAATATATTTGGCTGATAGAATCTATCTACAAAATAGGTTCCTACAACTGCAATGCTCTTGTTGATGTAATTCCGAATTATATATATTATGACCATTTTAATGGCCAAATTAGTTTTTTAATGACAACAGTCAGTTGACTGACACGATTTTGAAAAAACCTCGTATATCAGTCATGTCACCTATATCTTATTATTATAGAAGAAAACTCAACACTTCAGCTTATCAAGAATCAATTGCTCTAAAAAAATTTAAACTCAAAATCTTTGTGAAAGAATAGAGCCATAGAGGTGCATTTAAACCAGAAATAGTTCTGTTAACCATTATTAAACACATTTTTCAGAGCAAATCTTTTTATTAAATAATTGAGTTTAACAGAATCTTGCCAAGATGTATCCACCCTTCCAAAAACAATTAAAAAAATAAAACTGACAGAGATTTAACTTTTTGTCTTTTATAAGACAACTTGAAAATTTAATGATATACCGACAGGTCTAATCAATCAATAAAATCTCCACCAAAATTTCCTGTTACGTTATCACCCTACTGAAACCTTAAAACCTCACAGTGGTTACCCCACTGAAAACATTTTCCCACTAATTCTCATTATCAACAATAATTAAATTTAATTGATTTATTTATTTTTTTGTTGCAAACTAAAAATAAAAAAAAAAGAATATTATAAAAACTTTAATAATTAATTAAACCATTCAAATAAAAATATAAATAATATAAAAGCGATTCGGGTTTTGTTGTAGTTGAATCAATAAATTACGAAGCGATTCGGGATCGTACGAGAATGTGTTGAATTCGGGATTGGGATTGTTAGAGTTTGGATTCATGTTTGTAAAGTTTTTTTTTGTAAAAATATAGAGAGAAAGATGAAAGACAGAGAGAATGGGGTGATTTTTTTTGTTGAAGTAATAGAGATATTTATATGATGGGTTAAATTTTTTTTTTTTACAAACTAGCCATTGGAAACGGCTATCATACGTGGCCCAATCAGAAAGAAGCATAGACGCGGGACGCGGAGGCCATTGAAGGGCGTTTCATGGGGGCCGCGGGACAGGGTGGCGGTGTTTCCGCTTGAGGCTGCCGAGTCGCTGGCTCCACGGGGCACCCGCTGCGGCCGGTCTTATGTTTTTAACACATGACTTGGTTATTTTCTTTCTTTCTCAAATGTATTTTCTATGTAAAAATAATTAAAAATCATACTTAAAACCAATATTTTAGTAAAACGACAGTAGATCAAACTGTTCTCATTAGATCTTTAAGAGGTATTTGATATTCTCTTTATAATTATTAAGAAGATACTTCTTAATAGTTCATATTCTCTTAATAGTTAAGAAATAATCTTAAGTCTGAGTGGTTAATAGTCTATCTCTTAATGTTACATTTTAACTATTCAGACTTATGATTATCTCTTAATTATTAATAATCATTAATAGGCTGTCAAACAGCTCTTAAAATTTTAGATTATGTTATTGTACATTTTGTATTAATAACATTATTACTCACACACATGTTACTTTTAGTCGTTCTTATTTTGCAAATGTGTCTTAATATTCATACGTTATACTCATTATCTATATATTATACTAAGGTCAAATCAATCACATCACACACACAATACTTTTATTCATACATATTGTTTAGCAATAAAAAAAACAAAATGTTAATGTTATTGATACATCGATGCACTGAAGAAAATATGTATGAGTAAAAGTAACATGTGTGAGATATGATTAATTTAACCTTAATATAGTGTATAGATGATAAGATAGTGTGTTAATATTAAGATACCAAAACGTATGATGTATAAATGATGAAATGTTACATTAATAACAAGTCTAGTTTTACTTTACTCAAATCATATCCAAAAACTACGTAATCTTAATCAGGTCCTAAGACCATCCTTAGTACTCACCCCACTAAAACCCCACCCCACCGAAATTTTCTGACACGTTATCAGCCCATTAAAAACCTTAAAATCCTGAGTGCTCACTTCACTGAATATGTGAGAGAGGAGAAAGGGTAGTATATAACTCTTACCATTTTTATATAATATACTTAAATCAAATCAATTGTATCATACTCAAATAACTGCTATTTATAAATATTTTTAAAATTAAAAATTAAAAAAAAATAGTCTTATTGATGTAGAAATAACCCAATCCATACAAAACCACGTAGCCTTAAAAAATGATTTAAATATTTAACATAAAAATATATATAAAGATTTTAATTTGATCGAGGATATATATTTCTTATGTGCTTAATTGTCTTACCATGACACCATAAGCGAAAAGTTGGACGCCATTGTTGCCGAGGGACGCAGCGGCTAGCTCAAGATTACCGAGATGACCGCAGAAGATTTGGGTGGACATCGACGTCACGTTGTTCAACAAATAAACGATGATCGCCGGAGCTGCAAGCTGGAACAAGCTATACAGTTCGATCGCCGTCGCCTTCTGGTAACGCCGGAAGGAACTTAAGCTGGTGTCCGACAGTATCTCCTCCAGCTCCGAACCCACCACGTCTCCCGTCGCCGGCGGTGAACTCCGGTGCGTCGAAAGAATTGGTTCGGTGAGCTCACCATGTTGAGTGAAGGTTGAATCCATTGGTGAGTGATGTGATGTGATAAGGTACTGGTTTTAAAGGCATCGGGATCTTGTGAACATACAGCTTGCGTTACTGTCACGTGTCTGTAATTTTAATAAAAAAAAATTGTGAGATTAACCAATTTAAAGGAGACCTTTTAGAATGGAAGGTCCAGTGTTTAGATATAAATATATAATCAACAAAAAACTAATCTAATGAGATTTAAAAGTAAAATAATTGTATAAATAGTTCTTTCCGTTTTAAAACTCATAAATTGGGTTAATTACAGGCACGTCGGTTTGGCACCGATGGTCCATAACTTTAAGAAAGTACACCTGTAGTTCAAACATTTTGAAAAATATAGCATCGGTGATCCCTGAAGTGGATGACCATTAGTTTCTCCTGTCAAGTGAAGTGTAAAATTACCTAAATACCCTTTATAAATAAAAATAAAAAATGCACTCAACCTCGTCTTCTCTTCCCCACCGGCGACCCACCTCGTCACTACAATCTTCAGTTCGGCCTCCAATTATGACTTATGAGCTCCATTTAACTCCCATCATTATTTCGATCCGAATGTCCCCAAAGACTCGATCAAATCTGGTGGTGGAGGCTGCTGGTAATGATATGCGGTGATTGCGATGTGGTGGATGTGGTTGCGGTTTGGTGGTATGCCTTGTGGTCAGTTGAAAATAAGGGGTGGAGAAAGGAGGAGGATTAAGTTAGGTTAGCGTAAAAACAAGGTTATTTTGGGTGTTCTAAAAAATTTAACGTTCATTCGTTACAGGGACACCTGTGTTACATTTTTGCAAATGGTTTGACCATCGATGTAATCTCTCAAAGTTAGAGACCATCAGTGCAAAATAAGTATACCATAGGAATCATCCGCGTAATTAACTCATATAAATTTAATTCAAACTTTTGTTGGAAAGTTACATACATAGAAACTATGTTTTGGTTAAATTGCATGTTCAGTCCCAAACAATGAAAAAAATGTGAACTTAGTGTAAGTATTTGTGTAAAAATTGCATAAATGGTCCATATACTTTGATTAATTATAGATTTAGTCCCCAAATATATTTACAATTATATTTTAAATTTAAATCATATTTATTTAAGATCAATTAATTAAATAATATTCGAATCCAACTCAATATTTAAACAATATTAAAATAATTAAAAAAATTATTAAAATAATTTGCATTATATTGTGAAATTATTTAAAATAGTTGTATACATATTATTAAAGGTCCCGTTTGTGGTGCACTATATATAATTTACATATGTGTTGGCTTTTAAGAGACAAAAGTAATATAACACTAATTTTAAGGTATTTTACTTAATTTTTATGAAAATAATGTTTAAAGTATTAGTGATCTAATCATGGAGACCATGTATTTAACCTCTCATAAATGTTTGGTCAATTTTGACAAATCACCAACAGCCAAATCTATCGGTAAAGATGCGACAGAAGTCCTTAACTAGAATTGAAGGGTCATGTTATATGTTCATGAATGAACTTTTATGCGTCTCGTACAGATCTTATACGAGTCGTATACGAGACCAGTGATTATGAAATCAATTGGTGTCAGAGGACAATATACGCCTCGTATAAGCATATACGAGATGTATAACCTCAATAGGATGTTAAAACAAAAAAAATTGGTTATGTAAATAACCAAGCTAACAGAGGCGGGAAATAATCGGTTTGAGTACCAAACCGACAACTTAACCAAAGTCTCAAGTCAGTTTGAGGTGAAACTGATTTCAACCCGAACTTAACCGCCGGTTAGGATCAATTTCTAGCATGATTTTCAAAGTGTGATACAACCCGAACCAAACTGATTTAAAACTAATTTCAAGCCTAATCCAACCTCCCGTACCGGTTTTGAAAAAATCAATTTTACAGACTCATTCTGAACTTGTTTCAGCTAAAAACCAATTTGTGCAAATTTGATTATAATTAAAAAATTGAAAGTAAAAATAAATAAAAATTAAGAAAAACTGAATTAATTAATTTTAAAATGTGTTCATCTAACTCCCAAGAAATTAATAAATTAAATTGTAGCGTCAATCTTGGTGGCTAATTAGCAATCCCTGTCGATTAATATTTTCCACCCTAAATTTGGTTTCCCCTCCAACATAATTATAATTTTAAGATAATCATGTAATTTACATATGGCCAAATGAATGTGTCCATATCCAGTGCACCACTCTAAAAGGTAAATTAAAAATTTATATAAATTGATAGAAAGTAAAAATGAAGTATAAATTCTCTAAATTAATCATTACAAAATAGACAAACCAAAAATCTAGTCAAGGAAGGGTGATATCATAATTTCTGATACCTATGGAGTGGCTCCAACTATGAGAGAACGTCTTCTTAACTTGTTTCTACGGGTGTTTGCGATCCGGTTTTTACGGTTTTTAAGTGAGACCTCAACCGAACCGTTAACAACGATTTTTAAACAATGAAAACCAAAACCGAACCGTTATCAACGGTTTGGTTTGCGGTTTGGGATTTTGATCCCGTTAAAAATAAAATCGAATCAAACGAAGCCTTTATACCAGGGACTAGTTACACAAAGTTCATATATATATTTTTTAAATTGAATAAAATCAAGAACTCAATATGTGTATACACATATATATATAAACATCTATATATGCATATATATGTATGTATCGATATATCCATGTGTATGTATGTATTATATTTATATATACGCGTGCAGACACATATACGGTTCGGTCCGGTTTTTTACGACCGGTTTTTTATGAAAACCGTAAACCAAACCGTTTATTATGGTTTTAGAATTTTGAAACCGACCGACCGAATATTTGGAAAAAAACCAACCGTGAAACCGAACCGATGAACGGTTTGGGCGGTTTGGAACCGGACCATGAACACCCCTACTTGTTTCGCTACAATTGCTATATATCATCACTTTTTCGATCTTGTTTTCAACATCTGGTATTTTCTAAACATAACTACTGTTTTCAGAAGCGGACAGGATGTCAAACCAGACGTCTTACTGGTTACCGGTAGGATCGGTTGAACCAGATTCAAGAACCGGATGACATAATAAATATATAAAAAATTACAGCATTATAAACACATTTAAACAAACATAATCATGTTAAAAAAATACAAGGTTTGATTTTAATGTTTAATTCTTTGGATCGGTTCAACCGGCCGGTTCCCTTGAGGGTGGTTCACATGTGGTTTTTGAACCGGTCGACTCCCCGGTTCCCGGTCTGGTTTTGACAACACTGAATATAACAACTCGAATGGTGGTGTGGTGTTATGTTGATGGAATAATGGTGGTGTTATGTATTGTTTGGTGGATTTGATGGTGGTGGTGTGGTTGATGGAGATGATACACACACACACTATATAATAAAGTAAGAACACTTCGTCACTTGTCGTTTGCTGGTTAAACTACAAGTCGCTTGTCATTAAGTGATTGTACAAATTACAATTGATGTCACATGTCAACATTATATTAATATTTAATATTTTAAATAAATTTTATTTAATAAATGTAATCAAGTCTCAAACTTTTAAATTTAAAAAGGTGACATTTATTTTTTTTAATATTAAAGAAGATTTATCTCAAAAAATTATTTTACAATTTTTAAATTGCTAACTGTTAATTCATATCTTCCTATCTAATAAATGATTCCAAGAAAATGCCAAACGGCATTCTCTTATCAATTTAAAAATAAATTTTTATTTCTAAATATAAAATTAACCATTAATATTATTAATAATATACATTGTTTACACAAATACATTGTATTAATTAATACTAATATAATGTGTGTTTATATATATTAAGAACATTTTTTTATAAATTTTTATTTTTTAAACTTTTTAATATAAAAAGGTATAATAAATATTATTAGTTTTAATAATTATGCAAATTTAAAAGAATGTAATAAAATTATTTATCATGTAAATAGATGAAGACATAGTTATAAAATCACATATTTTTTATTTATAAATCCGTGTAATACACGGGTCTATAACCTAGTTATTTAATATAATTTTACAAAACGGCCCGTGTAATACACGTAGTCAATAAGCTGGTGTGTGTGCGTGTGTAAGTGAGAGTTCCTCGAAAACATTCATTTTAAAGAAACACATATAAACTAATCAAGTCATCATCAATCTTTATTGTTTATTATTTTTTATTTCTTATTATTATAAGGTTAGAAATGTAAACAAATATGTATGTATGTATGTATGTAATTCAATTTATTACCTATCTGTAACTTGTATGTTGCACATGTGTATATTGTATGAGCTGCATGTTACATACAAAATTTTGTGAGTTATATGTAATATAGGGTTAAGTTAAACTAAATAAGCCTTTTAATCTAAAAAGCCTAAGAAGGATCTTGAGTCATTAGATCATTAATAAATGACTATGATTAAATCAAGTTGTTGAAGGATATTTTAGTCATGACTACTTTTGTTAACTTTTATTAAATTCCACCATGGCATTGTGTCTTTTGTACATGACATTGTGTCTTTTGTACATGTCATTGTGCCTTTTGTGTTTCTGCTCAATGTTGTGTTTTCGTGAACAATTTAAGACATAATGATGTGGCATAATACATAATGTCAAGCAAAGATAACACAATTACGAGTATAAATAACACGATGATCTTTGAAAAAGACACAGTTACCTGTAAAAAAGACACAATGAAGAGTATGAACAATTTTGTACAGATCATTGTGTCTTTTGTACAAGTTATTGTGTCTTTTGTATAGGCATTGTGTCTTTTGTACATGTTATTATGTCTTTTGTGTTTCTGCTCAATTTATGATTTCCTAAACAATCTAAGACACAATGATGTTGCATAATACATAATGTTAAGCAAAATTGACACAATGACACGTATAAATAACATATTGATATTTAAAAAAGACACAATTACTAGTAAAAAAAGACACAGTTATATGTAAGAAAAACACAAAAAGATAATGATACACAAACGTTTAAAAGACACAATGACGATAATTAGACATAATGAGCTGAAAAAATTTATTTTTTTAGCAAAATTATACTCATTTTAAAAATAAAAAATGCTCGTTTTTATGATATATATTTTTTTAAAAATATCGTATGTAAAAGTTATGAACGATTAAAAAATGTTGGGGGAAAGTGGTTATGACTGAATTACATTTTAACAACTTTTCCCTATAAAATTTTAATTTCTCTCTTAAATTTGATCTCATGATTTAATGGTATATAATCCTTTTTAGACTTTGTAGGAATAAGATATTATTTAATTGAACTTAATCCATATAATATATAGGTAAAATATCAGTTATTAACCCACCTTAATTACGAAAATACAAATAACTCTGACAAAATCAATTCAAATACTTTTTTTTATGAGTTTTATTATAGATATATAATATTATGTTATTTTATGTGTATCAAAGTTGGTTTTGACTTTTAATAGTGTGTAGTCGGACACTCGGACCACTAGGGCCCAAAATAATAATGCATTTTTGGTCGCATTTTGTATTTTGCTTAGTATTCTAGAGTCTAGACCGGCATTGTAGGTCCTCCGGTTCTGGGGTAATCTTCACAGGTAAAAATTGGACCATAAGTGATTTTGGCCCATATGCATCAAATTTATTGCACTAAATCAAATTGAATTGTAAACATTTCTCATTTGCTATAAATTGTGTGATGCTTTGTGTCGAATCTGATAAAGTTTACGCAAAAACATGTTAGGTTACCGTTGTTATAGTAATTTTTTAAAGTGTTACATTTAAAAATGTCGCATTTGGAAAAAAGTCGCATTATGTCATAAAAGAGTTGTATTGTATCAAATGCAACTTTAGCTGATACAACTTTTTTTCTAAATGAAAAGCCTACGTAAATTACATTATGTTTATTCTGTTGTAATATATAAATTATTATTTATTTGTTTGTTTTTATCAAAACCATGCAACTAAATTATTTTACAAATTATGGACTCTATTAGCTGAGTATACTATTATAGTATTATATATCCCTTAATTTGAATGGTTGGTGACCAATTAGGATTTTTCCTTTTTCTCAACAATCACAAATTTACAATTATGTAGATAAAATGAAGTTGCTTCAATATTAAGATACATATGTACAATGGCCTTGGTGGTTAGAACATTTAGGTTTTAAATTGATAGTCATGGGTTTGACTGGTGCAAGTGTTTTTTTTGTTTTTTGTTTTTTGTTTTTCCTTGTTTTCATTAGATTTTCATATTTAGTTACTTTTTCTTAACCTGAAACTCCCTCATATACGATTAAAGTTTCTTTAGCTTTTTCTATTTGCCTTTTCTTATATATTAAATATTAAATAAATTTAATTAGATTTCTTATGTCGTAACATACAATGTATTTTATTATTGTTTGCGTATGCTTACTTTTGAGTTTTATCATGCTTTTTCCTCCATCCTTCCACCGAATTTTTTTCGCTTTTTATTTCCTATGAATTTTCTTGTATTTTTTATATTAAATAAATTTTATTAGATTTTTTTATGCCGTAACTTATGACGTATTTTATTAACTTTTAAATATGTTTACACTTGAGTTATTACCACGCTCCATCCTACAATCCTTTCACCCTGTTTTAATCCTCATATTATGTGGTCGAATGCTAGAATACAATTTTATTTTTTTTTGTATTGTTTTTTCAAGGTTTTCTTTCGTTGTTCATTAATAGTTTTATTTGAAGTATCAGCATTAGGACTTGTTTATTTCATGACGTGTAAGCAATGTTATATTCTTTTTTTATACCTAACCGCGTTTATGTCAATGCTTACTCCGTTTAGATTTGGTACTAACTTTTTCAACAAGTTTGTGATTTTAATGTTAGGTCATGTTTACGTAGCAGCGTGTATCATATATAAAGAACCGAGCCATCGTAAATTTGCACTCGTCTTTTTGTGCTTAGCCATGTTTATATAAACTCTGCTTCCACTTAAATGGTCCATTACCTGCCAAGAAGCACGGGACCAAGTTTCTCGTTTAAATTAAAAATAAATGGTTATGTATTTATGATTCATAAACTCATAAAATATTATACCATATAACTTATGAAATTGAGAATGTGTGCTTCTTCTTGCTTAGGAAGGTGAGCATATGACCTATAATGAGGCGACAATTAGTATTGTATTTTATCGTTTATTGTTTATTAAGGGTTAGTTTTGTAATTTTTTTATTTGTATAATACTCCTTATAATCAAACTTTTACAATTTTGTTCAAATAAAATTTGTTTTAATTTTCGTAATCAAGTACAATTTCTGTAAAAGTTAGTTTCTTGAGTTTGGGTTCTCTCGTTTAATGTCGTGTTTTATAATTATTTATTTATTTATTTATTTTCTTTCTTGCAATTAATATGATATTTATTCCATCTTATAAGCGAATTTTGTTACGTATAGATGGTGTAGGTATACTACGTGAACTTCTACTTTTCTGGTTATTATGTGTTATTCTTATGAAAAAAACACACAATTAGGTAGAGGTGGGCAAAAATTCGGAACTAAAACCAACAACCCGAACCAGAACCGGTTGTACCCGAACCGGTGAGCACAAGCGGTTACGGATTCTTAGAGAAATCGGAACCGGAACCGGTTCCACCTTTTACCCGGCAAAACTAAAACCAGAACCAGCCAAAAACCGGTTGAAACCTGTCAAAAGCTGAAACCGCTTGTTGGCTTTGTTGACCGGAACCGGTTCAAAAAAATTCGGTTTGCCCGTCTCTAAAGGGGTGTGCAACAGGCAACAGCCCAACCTGGCTGAGCAAACCAGAAACCGAAACCAACCCGTTTATGGCCCAATCCCAACCTTGGTTGGTTGGTTGCAGTCATGGGTTCTAATTTTGTTGATTATCGGCTTTTGGGTTGGTCCAGGGCCTCCAGGCCAAACTCAAGAAAACCAAGAGGCAAGAGCAGACTGAAAGGGAAAGACTCCATGAATAATCATTACTTTTGCTTTTCTTCCTACATCAGTGATGGGAAATTTTATTAAATGTCACATATCATCAGCTTTCACCCTTGCCAAAGGCCATGTGGGACGACTTCATGATCGGCTTCCTCGTTTTGATTTTACAGGACAAGAAAATTTTTACAAATAACTCAATAATGTCATATTGTATTAGTTGAGGGGCTGAAATTGAAAAAATAAATAAATATATAACAACTCAACTATTGTTTGAATGGACAGTTAGGTGTGCCTGATAATTCGATTACTTAAAAACAACAGTAATTAAACACTATGGAAGATTTAGCATAACTCTCTCTCTTTCTCAAGTTTTTCTTTTTCTTTTTATTTTTAATAACAAATGTGTGGTCATTCGGAATCATTTTTACAAATGGATCGCTTTTTTGTCTTGAGAACAAAGCGTGATGACATGATTCACTCGTCTAGAAAGAAATCTATAACTAGAAAACCTCTGACTCAACCCAAAATAATATTTGGGTCAAGTGATACTCAAAGCCCTTGACTTCTCATAAGCTTTCCCCTTTCTATCATAATAAAAGCCCAACTAGTCAACTAGAATACTAGATAGTCTAGATTCTTTGTAATTTTTATTTAAGAGTAAATTACATTGAGGCCATGTCTAGTGGCAACTGGCAAATCTTTCATCACTCTACGTGCGTATCACACAAACAATTAATGTCAACATTCTGTCATCACTTCACGTCAGCATCAAATGTGTTGTCATCATTCCTATTACTCCATTTTAATCATTAAATTTATTTAATATTTTATTATTTGAGTTTTTACATATATTTTATTAAAGACTAAATTAAAAAATGATATAATAAAATAAAATTACAAAAATAAAAGTAAAAAATTACATAATAAAATTTAAAAAAAAAACATTAAAATAAAATTACTCTATAATAACTTTTTTAGTATCCGTTCCTTCGTCTTCTTGACCATCTCAAGAGCGCAACCGTTAAGTGATCGGTTGGAGTTCATAATAATCTCATATCATTTTTTTATAGTTTTTGCTCCTGTAACTCAACAAATTTTTGTAACGACTCCGAGATGGTCCCTAGCGTGTCTTTATAGCTGGTTAAAGACGAATCTTGTAGTCGTTTTCCTTTATTGTATCGACCGGGCGGGTGTTGAGCAGAGGGCGGGGGCATGTCCATCTCGACTTCATCATCCGACTCGTTTAAATCGATCAAACATCGACCGGTGGAGTCAGAGTGGTCGTGTACTTGCTAAACGATTACTTCTTGGTCCGTTTCAAAGTTTGTAACTTCGGGACATGATGTCATTTCGTTGATTTTCTCATAATTTGTCACGCCGTGATATGAGAAAATGGTCTCTTTTTTCTAGCCCCGTTCATGACCATCTTCTCATTAGCACCACTTTTCCTGTTATTGTGGTGTTGGATTCATAATCCGTTAAATTTTGCGACTTCACGTTGTAAGTCGCGCCATTTTCCGTAAAACATGTTGTTGGTCCAGTAGGAGTCACGACCCATTGCTGCAAAAATTGAGATTGAACACGTTTCCAAAATTCCGTACTCATTTGGTTGTTACGTACGACCGGATCTTCAAAAACATCGATGTAGGCACGATCTAGTGTCACCTGCTCAACTTCCGCCTATTGAGTGATGCTCAGTTTGGTTGTTTTTTGGCACATCCTTTCTTTTATGTTTTCGCCATAATGTAGCCGGTTGGGGGTCAGGTTGTGTTTCCATCACCACTTCGACGTCGGGTTTGGGTTGGGTTTCGGAAACATTCTCGAACGTGGGTGATGGTTGGTAGTAAAACGGTCAATGTGGTTTCCAGTTTGCAAATGTTAAAAACAGGTCCATATTGTTTGGGTTGTATGTATCGGCTTAAGGACGATAACAATTTATAAACGGGTTTAAAACATATTGTTTAGGTTGTTTGGATGGTGTATAGAAGATTTTTTTGGAAATTTGAGAATTTGGAAATTTTGGAGGGTTTTAAATTTTTTGGAGAATAAATATTTTTTTGTTTGGCTTGAGTGGTTTTATATAGGCAAAAATTTATTTTTTTGGGCTAACGACCATCCCACTCCAACGGTAACGTTTTATTTTTTATTCAAGCCTACGGTCGAGACCCCTGTTACCACCCTCACGCTTGTGCCCCTCATGCCTTGGTCAGGTCACGCCCCTATGTAGTGGAGGGAGGGCGCCAAGGGGGCGTGACAACAGCCTCTCACACCCACTTCACGTACCATAGCACATGGCCTAACGATTCTTGTGGTTTGTTAGTATTTCACGCTTAGTTCCTAGGTTTCATAAATTACTCATATGATTCAGAACTTTTGAACACTTGCAACACATAAATTACTCATATGGACCCAAGATTTATACATTTGGGTCCATATGGGTAATTTATGAAACATAGGGTCCAAGAGTAAAAAACTAACAAACCACATGTACCATATCAGTAATTTACTTTTTATTAAAAAAAAACATGTTTATTTATAGTATTATTTTTTTAAAAAAAATTCACACATCTCATTCTTTATATCCATCTCTATTTTAAGTAGATAATATTTCTGTATACTCGTATCCTTCTTTTTCTCACTCTCACAATCAATAGTCATCTTTAATCCGGCAAAGTAAGCATCAAAACTAATTTCACACATACACCATATCAGTAATTTACTTTTTATAAAAATATCTCTATCCTTAAACACTAGTTAAAACTAATATTAACTATTCGAAGTGAACTCAAATTATCAATTAAAATGTGCCTTTAGAGCTCAAATACGAGTCCGGTTCAGCAGTTGGTTTAGCTAAAAATTTTAACCCGAATAAGAAATACATTTTCCAACTAAGAAAATAACATATGATACAACAAAATTATTTAAAAATAAATAAATCTAACAAAAATGGCAAAATGAAAACATATTTCAACACAAAATAAAAGCACACAACTCAAAACCCCCTCATAAGACATCAAATTGAAAGCAACACATATATTAAACCTTGGAGACATCACATTATCTGGTTTCATGTTAAAATGGTGAAATCAACAAGCAAAAAAAATAAGTTTGACACCTCCGCATCATAATTTTGAGAAACTGACCTCAATTTGCAGGAGGTTGAGCTGAATACCTCATCAATCTATATACATATCATCAGGTTTGTCGCTTTGGTTTGAACCAGTGGGATCATCATAATTTGAAGCCGGATACTTGTTTCTCGTTATGTGATTTAGCATTCTGAAGCAGATGGCAACATATCAGAAGTAGATGTAATGATTTTAACCCGTTAATATCTCCGTTCACTTGTAGAAAAATTCGATTTGGATTATGTTTCCTCTAACGGGTCAAATGGGCCGTCAAAAAGTTTAGCACTTCATTCACAAAACTAATTTCTTAATGTAATAATATAACTTCTTTTGATCATACTTGACACTAATTACTTATAAAAAAATATAAAAATATGACAAAAATAAAGTTAAACCAACTGTTTCAACCCGTAACAAAAATAGTAAAATACCCATTTTGACCCATTACCCAACCAGCCCATACTACAACATCCATTCAGAACAACAATATCTATTTATAGCACTAACTTAATCAATGATGAAGTAGCATTAATAAACACATGATTTACCTTTCAAGAATCTCGGCTTTATGATTAATTTCACTTGAAGTGAGAATGGGGTCTCCATTTTTGGGTATTTCAGCCTGCAGTTGGGATCTCTCGTGCAACCACTCTTCGATTTTTCTGCATTCACTGTAAACCTGTCCAAACGATTAAATAACTATAAGATTATATTAGTAAATACAACAAATTTATTTAAAATGCCACAAGATCAGTTCAACATTTTAGTAATTTGGCAAAGTTTTAATCTCGAGTTACATCTTATCTGTTAGTTACTTTAACAAAAGATATCTTAGTTTTGGTCCACAAGAAACCACTAGGATAGAACTTTATATCGGACTAATTATAGGACACTTGTGCTACATTAGATTATAACTGATTCATTGCAATAATATATATCAACCATATCATGTAGTTGTAGTTGCGTATAAAATATTTCTAGAAAACTGAATGAAAAAGTGTTTGTCAGTCGACCCGACATGGCCCATTATGTACTCATAACTTATGCCTTCGGACCTATATGCAAAATCAAGCAGTCCATATAATAAAGAACCCAAGGTTGTCTGGTTGTGTACGTCTGGGGACTCCCTTTATGAAGTTATACTTTAACTTTTAAACCCCATAAACAATATATGGCAATTTCATATATATATATATATATCTCTAAAAGTTGGAATGATATCATATTTAGCGAAACAAAAAAATTAATATCAGATATACCTATTTAAAATACTTAAAATTTCTTATTCACTCACTTTTACAAGTATAATATAATCATTACACCCTTCTCGTCCTCCTTACACATCACACTCTCATAACTTAATTCTTGCATATGAGAAGGGTATTATGTAAAAGTACAATAATAGGCTAATGGGTACGTACGATATTTGATTTTTTTGTTAGGTAAGCATTATATTAATCAAGTTTTGAGGGGAATATATGAATTTTACCTGGATATTAGAAGTAATAAAAGCCATTAAAAGGTTACTTCTATAAATATGATACTTATATGGTACCAGGATCATTACTGCACACTTTGTGGTAATTTTATATAACAAAAGGACTAAAATCTTACCGCCTCTTTCTCAGCAGCAGGCAGTGAACTTGCAGCCTTACGATATTCTTTAATACAATTCGATAAATTTTTTTCCGCTTGTGCTCGCTCAACTTCTTCCTTGAATCTACACTCAACAGGATCTACTAACTACAGTTGAAAAAAAAAACTTAGATATATAAACATTACACATTAGATGTGAGAATTTCAACCTGTTTACTTGTGAATGGTTGATTCGGGTTACATGTGTCAGGTCAAACACATAAATTGAATGAAGCTTGTTAAAAGTCAAAATCACATAAAAGAGCATTCTCCTAAATCATTTCATTTCACAAAACTATATCATATTCAAATAACAAAATTGTTTTATTCATGTTTAACCAAAGTAATTGTTTATATAAAAATGTACATATTTTGTAACATATGTTTCTGGTCACACCAACTTGGGCCCATCTTGACCCAAACAAATTTTATGGCCCAACCCGCTCATTTTGATGTTCAAAATACCTTTCTGAGATCCTGCAACCTTCCTGTATAAGCTTGTTCAGATTCATCATCACCATCTTCATACAACCAATCCTCAGTTTCTTGAAGAATTCTTGATATTGCGTCTTTTTCTTCGTCTGTAGCAAAGCTTCGGTACGAACTTAGAAGCTAAATCACATAGATTATTATCATATAGTGTGTAAGTATACTAAAGTGCAAAACACCAATAATTGCAACTGGAATAAAAACAATTCACAGAGACAGCAATGGGCGAGTTGGATAACTGGTCAAAACAAACTCAGATCAAAACAGTACCTTTTTGCATGCAGCAGGTCAGATTGACCCAAATCACATTCCTTGAACACTTTTAATGTTTTTTTACAAATAACTAGTTCATTAAATTTGATTGCAAAAGCAATATTATTTCAGCAACAATATAAATTTTTAAATAAAAAGAATTAAGAGGTTTTACATGTCATAAATACACTTTCAGGCAACTTTCAACATGTTTGACCAGCTTCCTTTTAGCAAACTTGTCTAATTTAACCAAACATGTCATAAATCACATTTTTGATAATACATCACCCAAATCAATCAATGCATAAGTAAATGAGTCAAAAATGTTGGATATTAAGCTTGTCATTAATGTCGTAAATAAAACTTATGTTATATGTATTTAGTGTCACATGTCATGTAAGCGGGTCAATATGAGTAAGATAGTTTTATATGGCGATTAGGGTAGCTATTCCAACCATAATGCAACTGTCTTTTAACAGTTATTTGACTGTCATTCCTGAGGATATAAATACCCATGTAATCCTTGACAATATATGTAATCGTATATAATTATTTTCCTATTTGTATTCTCTCAATATTCATTTGAGTGAAGTGTGTGTTAATCTGAGGATTCACCAATCAATAACAAAGTAGATAACTTTGTTGTGTGCCCACCAATTCAATAATTGTTTTCAAAGTATTACGCTCTGGGACAAGTGGAATTGATCGGAGATAGATCAAATGAGAACCATAACGATTGAAGAACGCAGTGAGCGCTGTAATTAGTTTTGTGAATAAACAGATCAGGAAAAATTTGCATGGATGCAAAATTAAAGACAATCAGATTGATTGGCTTTAAACCCACCTCTTGTTCTCGAAAAAATTTATCAGAGACAAGTGTTGTTTTGGCCAGAAATCCAGAATGACTAAATTAAAGAACATATGTTTTGTTTAAAAGTCCACGCAAAAGGAGTAAAATGTGAAATTATGATACCATGTCATCAAGTTGTAAGAATGCAAGTAACTGCTCTTGTAATCTTGTTGACCGCCTGAACAAAGGGGATCATGATGGATGTAAGTTGTAACCATGATCTTTCAGCCGGTTTGTGCATCAAAAGTTTGATGGTGTGGATGGTCTATGTGACCATGGTATGAATACAAAGAAAAAGCACATGAAAACAAACATACCCAGTCAAGTCCCACAAATCAGTTAAAAAAATTAGATTAAGGGATTATGTGAACATTTTTTAGTAACCAGCATGGAAGATCATGAGGCTGATGCAGGATTGTTACGATCTGAGGAGAAGCCACCAGAATCCCTGAGTCGTTCAATGCTCATAGAAGATCATGGCAAGTCCAGTGCTAAGGAAAAGCAGGCTGCCATAGAGATGTTCAGAAATAAAACATCACAAAAGAACAAAAGGAACAAGTTCAAGTTTCATTCATGCAACTTCTGCAATGATTCACAATACAATCATAAGGTATGTAATAACAGAATCACGAATTCTGAGCTTTTAGTAAAGGAATCAAACCATAAATCATGGGGCGAACTATGGTTTGTTAGTCTTTGAATGAAACATGTGACGGGGAAAAGAGACATGTTTATAACAATTAAAAGTTCACGTGGAATTGAAACCAGATTGTGAAAGGATAAAATGCTTGTCAAGGGTGTTGAACAAACTGAAATTATTTGTAACCGTGTTGAAAGGGAAGTACTAGATAGATGCATTATGTTCCCAGGTATGATAAGAACATATTAAGCTCGGACCAATTGATCCAACAAGGATATGAAGTTACATTTGAAGGGTCTCTATGTCACGTAACAACTATCAAGGATGTTTGAAAAACTGGAACCCTCAAAGAAATCTGTGATGGAGAGTACTAATGAACTTCAAAATTATTTTGAGGCGATTGATCTAGAAGGATAAAGACATTTGTACAAAAACGGCAAAGGGAAAGAGGCAATAAATTATCAACAAAGGATTAATGTTATTGAAGACATGATGAATGTCTAGGATTTATATAATCAGGTGATCAAAAGTATCGGAAATAAAGATGTAGTGAAAGAAATGTTTTGACACAGTGAAGTTGTTTACAAAGTGTGTAATAAAGCAAAATGACATTCCCACCACTCTTAGATGGAAAGAATATGAACTTGTTCGATTTGTACATGGGAGTAGGGGTGTTCAAATGTAGGTATGGTTTGGTTTTTATCATTGTTGTAAAAATCGGCCTAGGCAGCCGCCTAGGCAGGCGGCCCTTTACTGTGTCGATTTTGGCCTAGGCGGTAGGCGGCCTAGTCAAATTTTTTATTTTTTATTTTTTTGACTTTTTTGACTTTTTTTTTTTTTGTAAAAAGAGACCAACTTCATGATTATTTAGAAATTTCTCAATCTAAAGTCCTAAATATGTCTCTGAAACATCGAATTCAGCCACTTAACATCGAAATTTATCTCTAAACTTTGAACTCGGTGTTTAAGTTTGAACTTTGAAGTGAAAGAGTTTATGGTATGATAAAGCTTGATCTTTTCATTAATCACAAAACCCTTTAAATAGGGAACATCAAATAACAACCCTACCTACTTTCAAGCGATGATAAACATTATCAAAAACCAAGTCTAGAATAAACAAATAAACAATAAATAATACTAATAAATATATTTAACTAATACGCCCCCGCAGTTGGAGCGGCAAGTGAACGAACGCTCAAACTGGACCGGAATGCTTGGAACAAATGGCGAGGAAGTCCCTTGGTAAAAATGTCTGCGTATTGCATAGCCGAAGGTACATGAAGGACTTTAATATGGCCAATACGAACTTTTTCCCGCACAAAGTGAATATCTATTTCGATATGTTTAGTTCGTTGATGCTGCACTGGATTGTCTGACAAGTAGACAGCCGACACATTATCACAGTAGATAACCGAAGCTGTGCGAAGTGGTAGTCGTAGTTCAAGAAGCAGGTTTCTGAGCCAAGTAGCTTCAGCTACAGCATTAGCAACTCCCCGATATTCGGCCTCGGCACTAGAACGAGAAATAGTGGGTTGTCGTTTAGACGACCATGAAATGATATTATCACCAAGAAATACGCAGTATCCACTGGTTGAGCAACGAGAATCTGGACAACCACCCCAATCGGCATCCGAATAGGCAACCAGTGAAGATGTAGCAGAAGGTACTAGACGAATCCCAAATTCCAAAGTGCCCTGTAAGTATCGAAGGATGCGCTTGAGGAACGCGTAATGTGGATCGTGAGGTTCATGCATAAACAAACACACCTGCTGAACCGCATAGGTAATATCTGGCCGTGTAAAGGTTAGGTACTGCAAAGCTCCAGCCAAACTGCGATATAGTGTTGGGTCATGAAAGAGAGGTCCATCAGTGGCACTAAGTTTGCTGGATAAATCAACAGGAGTGGAGCACGGTTTGCAGTGTTGCATATTAGCCCGAGAAATTATGTCCTTCGCATAATGTGCCTGAGTCAAGAATAACCCATTGGAATCCCGGGTTACTTGGATACCTAGGAAATGATGCAGGCTGCCCAAGTCTGTCATTGAGAACTCACGAGATAGCGTCCGAATAATGTCATGGAGCAGATCGGTTGAGGATGCTGTTAGTATAATGTCATCAACATAAAGTAATAGGTAGGCAGTTTGAGAAGCCTTGGTATAAATGAATAATGAGTTGTCACAAGTACTGCTACGAAACCCTTGTGAGATAATGTAATCAGCAAACCGTGTATACCAAGCCCGTGGGGCCTGTTTCAGACCGTATAGGGACTTTTGCAGTCGGCACACGTGAGTTGGAAAGCGCTTATCCACAAAGCCTGGAGGCTGATGCATGAAGACAGTTTCATTTAAGGTACCATGTAAAAATGCATTTTTGACATCTAATTGGTGAATGGGCCAGGCTCGAGAAACAGCGATGGCGAGGACGGTCCGGATGGTAGCGGGTTTTACTACTGGGCTGAATGTATCCAGACAATCAATGCCAACTGTTTGTGAGTTTCCATTTGCCACTAAACGTGCCTTATATCGTTCCAAAGAGCCATCGGCTTTGAATTTGTGTCGGAAAAGCCAGATACACCTGATGACTGGGCTGTCCAACGGGCGTGGGACCAATTCCCAAGTCTGATTATCCTGTAACGCATTAAACTCAGATTGCATAGCAGTTAACCAATTAGGGTCCGCAAAGGCCTTGGAGTATGAGGTAGGAAGCGGTGAAACAGTGGTGGACAGAAGAGTTTGTTTGGCTTTGGAACGTGTTAGCATAGGATGGGTGGTGGTGGTAGATGGCGGGGCAGCAGAAGGGAAATGGTGCTGGACAGTAGGTGTGCCATGTTGAGATGTGGCAGGGAGTGGCTGAGTTGTGGCAGAATGTGTAGTTCGGTGTCGGCGTTGATAGACAAATGGATAAGAGTTGGTAGATGGGATAGGTAGTTTAGGTGGAGTGCTGGTGGGAGAGAATGTAAAACCAAAGGGAGGTAGATCATCCAGAAAAGTAGATCCCAGTCTGCTTTCTGAGCATGAATGAGTTGGGCGGTTGTAGCAAATTCAGCAGAAAGACCACGGACCAGTTGTAAAACCAGTCTGGAGTCTGTAATGGGTTGATCAACATCTTCAAGTTGGTTGGCCAGTTCCTTGAGTTTGTTGCAGTAATCGTCCACAGATGTGCAGGCATTGAGTTTTAGATTGATGAACTGTGTTTCAAGGGCAGCTGCTCTGGTTTGTTTGTTGCTGAGAAAAATTTTCTCAAGCTTTAGCCATGTGTCTCTGGCCGTGGCTTTCGTGTCGAGAATCCGGGTCAGAATCTCATCTGAGACGGTGCTGTAGATCCATTGTGATACCAAAGCATCTAATTCTTTCCATGGCTCGTATGCGGGATCTGTGAATGCTGGTGGGGCTGTCTCGTCTATATGTTGAAGAACCTTGTATGCAATGGCTTGGAATCGAAAGAGTTGAATCCAGGAGGAATATGTAACTTTCTTGCCATCTAGGGTACGAATTTTTGATTGAATATTCGATACTGAATATGCAGGATGTAGAGAGGTAGTCGAATTGGAAGCTGGTTTACCATCGTCGGTTTTTGTCATTATGGCGATCGGAATTAGAGAGATAGGGTTGAAGGATTGATTCGAAAATTTCAGGGATAGGTTTAGAGCCAAGGCTCTGATACCATGAAAGAGTTTATGGTATGATAAAGCTTGATCTTTTCATTAATCACAAAACCCTTTAAATAGGGAACATCAAATAACAACCCTACCTACTTTCAAGCGATGATAAACATTATCAAAAACCAAGTCTAGAATAAACAAATAAACAATAAATAATACTAATAAATATATTTAACTAATATGAAGTACTTGACTTGGTATGTTTAAGTTTATTTTTTAAATTATTTGAAGTATTATATTAAATTATTGATATTGATGTGTGTATATAAATATATATTTGTAAAATACATATAAAACTTCCAATCCGCCTAGCGCCGATTAATCCCAATTAATCCCTAGGCGGTACCTCGCCGCCCGACTAGCGCCTAGCGACTTCTACAACCATGGTTTTTAAGCTCCACTCCAACAAAACTAAAATCGATGATTCGGTTATTGGAATTCATTCAACCAATACTCTGTTAAAGTTATTTCGATTATAGAGGTTGGTTTGGTTTTGGTTATATTCTTAGTGATTATTTTGAATCTATAAATTTGGTTATGGAGCACGATTTCATTATTTTGAAGTGTATTGTACATGCCCCAAACATACGAATGCAAGAAAATAGATGAAAATTACATCAAATACAAGGAAATTACATAGAAAAGACATGAAAATATGGTTCAAATATATAGAAATACATGGAAAACGCATGAAAATATAGCTATCGGTTCGGTTTCAATTATGAAAGATGGGAAAACCGAAACCGTAGAATGGTTTGGTTTTGGCACTATCTTAATCGTAGCCAATCGGTTAAGTCGGCTTCAATTTTTCAGTGCAGTTTCAGTTATCGGTTATGTATGCTCACCTCTACATGGGAGTACAAACCAACAAGGGTAAAACCAATATCCAAGAAAGAGTTTTGTCCTCTCTAAGCATCGAATATAGGATTCCGTCCAAAGAAATCAGTTTATTTAATGTTGATATATAACAGGTATTTGGAACACATGGAGTGGTCAAGGTTTAAAAAAACATAAACGAGCCTTGAAAAATAATTAAAATTACAGATAAATTTCATAAAAGTCACAATTTAACATAAAAAAAATGATAAAAGTATCACAAGGTATAATATAATTGAAAAAGAAGAGCAAATCAAATTCCAATATACATTGTATAATGAAATTAAGTACCATCAGAAGCTAATTGAATTACAGTTTTTGTTGTATATTTTAGTGTAAAATGGATGCAATGAAATCTTGAAGAGTTTGGAGGTGTGGATTACACGCTTGTTAAGATTTCTGAGTTCCTGACCGCCTTGCCTCACCGCCTAGAACTAGGGGTGTGTTTTTTTACGTGAACCCAAAGAATCAACCCGAAAAACACCTACCCAAACCCGAAAAATCCGAACCCGAAAATACCCAACCCGAAAAAGCCTATTACCCGAACCCGAAAACTTAGAATGGTTCGGTCCTTGGGTACCCACGAGGTTGTTCGGGTAAACTCGAAAAACCCGAACTAGGGTTCTAAGGGGCGGTAACATTCTTTGATTTTAAAAGCCTCTATATGTTTTAGGATTGTTGAAGAAATGTATATTTTGGTTAAACACGTTTTAGTTATGTTATGGTTAAACATTTGAAATTTTTAAGGAAATGTATGTTTTGGTTAAACATGTTTTAATTTTATTTGTTTGAAAAATAGAATATTAGTTTTTCAAGTGTTACCCGAGAACCGTTTAACCCAACCAAATATTCTATATAATTTTCATAAATATGTCAAATTATATATATATATATATATATATATATATAACTCACTAGAATTTTATATTTTTCCAGAAATCTCACCAGAAGTCCAAAAGTCACCAAAAACGCACCAGAATTTCTAAATTTGCCAAAATTTTCTCTGGATTTCCAGAAGTTGCCGGAATTTTTCGCCGGAATTCCAAAAGTCGTTGGAATCTGGCAGATATCCGGCCAATTTGACCGCCTATGCCAAATCACTGATTTTTTAGACTTTGACCAAGTAGGGCCACCGACCTATTTTCTCCTCTGATTACAAAAATTGAATCGGTTCCTAGGAAACTATCGATTAATCACTGCCTAGGGTCGATTTTTACATTATAGTTTAGAAGCAAACATGAAGGAAACAAAAGGGAAAGAACAGTAGTGTACCCACCCATTGTCACCATGATGGAAGAATGTCTAACACTGATGAATTTAGTTCATGTAAAGGTCAAGTTTTAATCAAATAATGACCGACTTAACGAAAATTTTGAGGCGTTAGTTAAATGGTTCTGAAAAATTCATTTGATGTTTAAAGTGGAAGGAGATATTCCATGAAGAAGCTATGATGGAAAAAAGATCAATTTGCTCGATTTTTATATCGCAGTTCGAAAGAAAGGAGGTTATAGAAGTTGAGTCTGTTTTATTACTACTCTGGATTTTTAGTTACGTATTTGAGTTTAAATTAGATTACTTGAGAGTTAAGTTGAATTTCTTGTTGGTCAAGTTTATGCCTTGTTGGCCAAGTCTTATTAGTCTATAGATACGAGAGTCTTGTACGTTTTTTTAGCGTCCAAAAATAAATTTCAATATTAAATAAAAGTTTTAGTGTTTTCAATTCTATGCTTCACGACTCTTCCAATTTACAAATGCAACTATCATTTTTTAGGGTATAAATGCATGTGAAACCCTTGACAATAGTTGTAATCATGTGTGTTAATTTTCCAATATTTATTCTCTCAATATTCATACAAGTGAAGTGAGTATTAATGTACAAATTTATCATATCAATAACAAAATAATAACAAAGTAGATAACTTTGTTGTGTGCCGAACAATTCAATAAAAACTTCCACATCCAAGCATAGACGCATAGTGAATAGAGAACTTAAAGCAAATCGGTTACTAAATTATTTATTCAAAAAAGAAGATATACCTTATTGCGTGTCTCATAGACAAAAGATTCAAGTGTATTCTTCTTTTCTTTAGTTTGCTCTACCTTTATGTCTTGCTCTGTCAAAAAGCTCTCCATCTCTTGAGCATGCCTTAGCTCATCTATTGTTGCCCCACCATATATATTCTCAGAAACCGAAATATTTTGCCTTCGTGCCTATTATGCGCACCAAAAATACAATTATACATGCATGATAAAATGAGAACTCAACTTCAAAATACACCCATAACAAAGTAACATATAAAGATTCTATCAATGTGCATAGTGCTAAAAGTCTGCATGATATTACTTACAGAATGTGTTGTAGAGGGAATAGAATTGGCAAATTTATGATCAGCACCACCATTTGACCTGTCATTGTCAACCACAGCCCGGTCTGAAGATAAATGAGTATTGTTACTTAGGTAGCCTTCTTGTATAAGCTGAACAAAAAACATGGAGGTTTATTATCATAAATACAAGACAAATATATGTTTGAAAGTTTAGGTAGATAGAAAGTATAATTACCGAGGCAGAATCTATCATTACAATTCCATGAAGATTTAGGTGAAATCTGACTTTAACTTTTACTTTTTCTGAGCTTGAGAAAGGACCAATCTGTAGAAAAATTGAATGATTCACTCAGCATTTTTTTGTAAATGTGAAAGACAAAAGGGATTCTTCAAAAAGGAAATAAAAAAGATCAACCAAAATAATTTAGTTATAAAATAATTAGTTTCATCTACTGTTACAGAAATTATAGTGTCCTGGTAATAATCTAATTTTTTGAACCAGTTGGACATAAGCATCCTTTTTGCTGAATTTATTTCATCCTTTTACACTGTTAGTGATAAAGCATTATCCAAATCAACCTGTTCATAATTTCGAGCTCTAAATAAACCTGAATCTAAAGTTGAAAAAACAGGCAGTTCATTGATCTCAAATACAAAAAACTAGTAACCTAGCAGCAATTTTGCATATAAAATGTTAGAAATGAAAACCATAGAGATCAAGATATTCTTACTGTAAAATGGCTGACTTTATGTGATACTCCAAGAGGCAGCTCATCCTCGTTAAGATATATGACTTCCAAATGGAAAGTATTACTTCTACGCAATGAAATCATCTTAACGCTTGGAAATGAATGGCCTTTTGGAAACAATGTGCCATTGGGCAATGGAATGTTTTCATCTTCATCTGATTGAAGTCCTATGGCAAAAGGAAATGAATCTTGGACCTGCAAATATAAATATATGCTGCATAAATGCTCACTAGCTTGAAATAGCTAAGTTTGGGTGATTATAAAAGACAAAAAAAATACTTAACTATGAAAGAAAATATAGCTATACAAATTAGAAAAAGAGAGTGATCTCTCTCCTTTTATATGAGTAGAAAATAACATATTTTCAAATCAACTCAAGTATAACAAGGGAAACGACTTACAACATCTAGATACTTGATAAAATAAAAGGCAATTCCTCATGCTTCTATGTATTAAATAAAACTGATCTTGCAGACAAGTATACATCATTAATGTTCATAAGGTGTATGCGTATAGCATGTGGTGATGTGGTTTGAAACATGAAATGTTAAATAGCTCTACATGGTTACTAAATCAACCTAAACTAAAAGATTGCCAAATTATACTTGTGGAGCATAAATTTTGCTGTCAAAATGCCTAGGCCACAGAGATAAGAAAAAAATTATTATGTTCTAAGGCTACTCAATTTTTTTAACAAAGTGTAAATCCTGGAACAAAGAATCTGCCAAAAATGATGGTTCAAGAATTTACAAATAAAGAACTAAAAGTTAAGAAAAACGGATAACAACACAAACCTGATAGTCTCTAACACGAAAAGTTGGGCTAAGCATTGCACATTGAAGTGCACATCCTCTAGCAACACACTCGCTTGCATTAAGTGTTCTCCTAGGTTCTTTACCAAAAAGAGATGATAGGTTTCTCAAAATTGCTGGTACGCGAGACCCAGAACCAACAAGCTCAATAGCATATATTTCATCTACACTTAATTCAGCATCAATTACAGCCTTAACACATGGAACTGTAACTCTCTGTAACAGATCTGAACACAAAGTCTCAAAGTCTTCTCTCTTTATAAACCCTTTCACATCTTTTTCATCCATTAAACATTCAATATTAAGTGGTGCTTCAGCATTCGCACTTAAAACTTTCTTCAGCTTCTCACATGATGCCCTTAGCCTTACACAAGCCCGAGTATTTGTGTAAACATCAATATTGTATTGTTCTTTAAATTTTTCTGCAAAATATTTGAACAAAATTTCATCGAAATCTCTACCTCCCAATTGATTATCAAAAGAATGAGATAATATTTTCATGTGCCCATGTTCAAAAGCCGCAACAGTAACCTGAGTGTCACAATGTCCAATATCAACAAATACAACATTTGTGGGTCCAGAATCGGTAAAATCTTTCTTGTAGATACCGTAGCCTAATGCAATTGCAGTACAATCATGCATCAATCTCAAAGGTTTTAAACCCGCAATATGTGCAGCATCAAGATAAGCACGCCTTTGCAAATCTGTAAAATAGGATGGAATCCCAATAACACAATTTGAAACTTGGATTTCAAGATTTTTCTCTGTCATTTGTTTCAAATGTGCAAATAACATGCCCAAAATCTGAACAGGTGTAAACGTGTATCTATCATTCAAATACTGTAAGTGGATCAGAATACCACCATTAGCAGCCTCACTAGTCTCAAATGGTAACAAATTCAGATCATTTTGTACAACTGGGCTCCTATATTTGCACCCAATCAATCTCTTAACCTGAGAAATAGTAGATTTAGGGTTCATAGTTGCAGATGCAGCCCCTGTAGAACCCAAAAACCTTTGCTTCTCACCAAAACACACAACTGCAGGCGTCTCACGCTTTGATTCATCATTCAACAATACATCTATTCCACGGTTCCTTGCAGCAGCAACAACACAGTTTTCATTCCCAATATCAAACCCAACCACACTCATTTTAAAATATCCTGCACAATATACAACCAATTGTTCGGTTCAATTATGAACTCTACATTAACCTAGAGAAATTTAACTAACAAATAGTTCATATAAAACTACAAAGGAAGCATATAATACATCACTCAAAGTGCAAAGAAGTCTTCACGCTTACATAAACCTAAAACTGGTGAATAATCATCACAGTCTCAAAACCAAATTCTACAATTAGAATTTCCAGAATTATAATCATGATCATTGAAGCACATGTAACATAATCGTTACTCGTGAATGCGATACACACCGGTAAATTAGATCAATGAAATTCAAATAAAACGCGTAGAAACGAATACGATGAACAGCAACAAATGAAGATTAAGACGAACGAAGCGTACCTGATTGATTATAGTGAGTGTAAATGTGTGTTTGCAATTGAACAGATTTCTAGAAACCGTAACGATCGGCTCGCGTCCCGAATCGGAAACGAGAATAATCGCCGAGGATCTATCGAGTATCGACGGAGGCTAATCGAAAGCAAAATCCAAATGAAAATAAAAAAATAATAATATAAAACTAACTTTTATTATTATTTTTTTGTTTTTGTTTCACACTTTTATTTGAAAACATTGAAGTTTGTATATCTTCCCTCTTAAGTTCAAACGTTGCTTAAATCAAATGATGAAGAAACCATTTATTAGAACGTGATGGTATTTTGGTGGTGAAATAAGAACCATAAACTAAATGGTTCTGGATTTAAATTTCATAAAAGAGTTTTTTCTCAAAGTATTTAATTTCTTCCACAACTAATAACTTGATGATGAATATGATCGGGTAGTACTGCTAGTGACACGATGATACTAGTAATCCAAAAATTAGTCATTTAGGAAGAAAAATTAAAGCATTATTTAAATTATGTTGATACCAAAAACCAATAATCTCAACGTAGATTCTGATATAATCTCATAAATACATCTGATTAATGCTATAAATCTTGATGCGAATAAAGGTTAAAAGTTTGTTTAGTATTATTTTAATGGTTATTAAAAGACCACCTTTTAATGGTTTATAATCTTTTGATTGTCATCAAGATTTACCCTTTAGTTTGTCTGGGAATCTCTTGTCGCATATAATGTTTGTAGCTGCTCTCCACTTGTTCAATTATGCCTGTACCCGATGGGCCACGTCGCAATCAATGTCTCCATCACTCTGTACGAAAGATCCTAGGTATTTAAACTTTGTTGTTTGTGGCACCTCTTGACCTCCAATAGTCATCTGGTTCTCGTCCTCCTCGTCGTTGGTTCCACTAAAGTTGCAACAAAGATATTTTGTTTTTGACCTGCTGATGCGTAGTCCGTTATTCTCCAAGGCGCTTTTCCATTCTTCTAACCTCGCATTTAGGTCGTCTTTCCTTCTCCCACCAGCACAATATCATCCGCAAAAAGCATGCACCATAGAATATCTTCCTGAATCGACTTTGACAGCTCGTCTAAAATAACTGCAAAAAGGAACGGGCTTAGTGTCGAACCTTGGTGCAGTCCCACCTCTACCGGGAAGGGGTCTATATCACCCACCGGAGCTCTGACACTGGTTTTAGCGCTTGCGTACGTTCCTTTATTATCTCTATATATCTACAAGGGATACCTCTGCTCGCAAGGCTATCCCAAATTAGCTGACGTGGTACACTATCATACGCCTTCTCAAGATCAATGAACACCATATGTAAATCTCTTTTTTTCTCTCTATATACTAATCATATAGTTTATAAATTATCTATTATTTATTTTATTTGTTATGTAACATAACTTATTTTACCAAAATATCATTCTGCGTATTACTTTACGTGTACATAATAACAGTTTCTTATATTTTTGGTCGACATGTTATGTATATTATGTAAGTTTTACATGAATGTAACACTATAAATACAATGATTTTTTGATAAAATGTGTTATATTACATCCATACATTTAAATTAAAATTTATGTAAATTAAATAATTGATCGAGAAAAGTTTTTAAAGGTTTTCACAAAAATGTAAATTAACATCCTAACCCTTGGTAACATATCTACTCATGTTTAAGCCTAGTAATAGTTTAACATCAATATCAGATAAACATATAAAAACATCAACGCCAGTAATGACATCTCTATTTTCAACTCAAATTACTAACACAAATAAAAAAATTAACACAATCTTCAAGTAACTCAACATCAGTTTCTTTGACATGCATGGACATGGTACAACATGAATTGTCAGTTGACGAGAGGGTACAACAAGACAAAAATGAAAAAAATATACATGTAACAGAAACTACTAATCATCTTTTTTTTTTATTTTCTTATTTTTTTTTTATTTTTTTGGCTAGTAGAGTTCCTCTGCTAGAACTACAATAGATATCAAAACCTGAAGCTAGGATCCACATCCATTGACCAAGCAAACTTTGCCAATAAAGACTTGTTAAATATCTGCATTAAATATGATGGAATTTTGTTACATAATTCCTTATCCCATAGCATCAAAGTTGGTTGACTGTAGAAAATAGGGTATAATGTGTTTATATTGTTTTTGATTAGGGATGGAAGAAAAACTGACAAGAAAACCCAAAATATTCGTGACAGGGTCATTCCGTATGTAGGTATGAGATCGCGTCTGGGGTTAAATATAAAATTTTTGCAAGTTTTGAGCAAGTAAAGTATTCGGTGATGCCCACCCAATATTAAAAAACCAGTCTCATACCCATTTACCCTTGTCAAAACTGTATATATTTATATAATGTATAATTGTAAAAAAAAAATAATAAATGGCATTTAATACTTCAAGTCGGTTACTAGTGAGTTTAAGATTAGTTTTTTGGTCATAATCATTCTAACTGGTAATTTTTAACTACATATGATCATCAACAGATATACCTAACCCCCACATTTGAACCCAATAACCCAACAGGGTACAGAGTGACAGATACCCGATGGGTGTGGAACTGGGATCAATCAAAACCCATTGCCATCCTTATTTGAAGTTGTAATATTGTGTGGTCAAAATTTTTGACAATAGTTTAATTATTTATGAAATTAATTATTATTAATATAATAAGGCAAATTGGAGTTTAATAATCCAAACAATGGTCTATTAGCAAAGAATTACCCATACTAACATTTTAACCAAGAATAATCTTAGCTTTCACTAACATTGCAAAATCCTGAAATAATAAACTTGATTTTCACTCAATTTGGCTTGTACATAATCGAAATTTCATTTATAACAATCATTTTAAGTGAAATGGAGCGAGAATCTAAATTTGCTATGATTTTGCTATTGAGATTGCGCTTAACAATAAAAAAGTTGGGATTGTTCTTCGTTAAAATTGTTAGCATCTTGGCCAATAAACCATAGTTTGGATTATTAAAATCCAATTGCCATATAAAAGGGTAAATAACTAATTTTACCTTCTCGATGGGCACTTCACTACGCTTGCACCATGCGACAGTTATTCTAGGATCAAGGTAATTGATCTTCGAAGTGCCCAAAGCAACTGTTTTCAAATCTTCTTTGGTTTCTTTGTCACGTTCCATTTTCTCAATTTTTGCATTAGTTTGATCAATCTTTTTTTCTAACCTGCACGTTTAAATTATAATCCCACTTCACTTAATTTTATTATCATCAGAAACTGTAACTTCTAAGTATTATATAGAATGATGATCCAAAAGATTAGTGGTGTTACGCTTCAGGGTTCATATTCCTCCTGAATTTTCCATCAGAACCCTTTAATGGAGGTTTCCCTTTCTTTGCTCGAGCCAAATCAGTTTCAAGTTCTTTTAAAACACCCTAAAAAGTTATAAAAAATGATACGATTAATACTCAAACACACACAATTACTTAATCGGATGATGATAATATTGATTGAAACGAGAAATTACAAAGGAAAATACTCTCAATTACCAACCTCACTTTCTCTCTCTGCAAATCAGAGGAGCCCACTCAATAACAAACTTTTCAGCTGCCCAAATAACTCTCTCACCCCTTCTTATATTCCCCTACGTAACAATTTCTAATGTGTATTTCCCACTTTACCCCTTCTAGAATAAACATGCAAGATAGGAGGTTTTGTGACTTTTCCCCTCCTTCATCATTCGTATCAAAAAAAGTCACATTTAGGTAGTTAAGTTTAGACATCCTTTGTTGTTTGTGACAGAATTCAACAAAAAGTAAACAATGGACTCACGAATTAAGAATGTTTACAGCCTAAATGATAGTAGTCTAGTACAAGTGAAAAAAACAGGCCGGGTAAGTGTTGGGTGAACTTAGTCTGGTTAGGTTTTAACCAAGTTTATAACGTAGACCCATTTGATCCATCAGAGATGAATTTAATTTGAATCAACCTAAATTTGCAATTAATGATCAACTACAAATCTAATATTTAACTGCTTCCTAAATAGAACACGAACTAAAAGGCTAAAACTACAGCAGAGTAACAAAAATTGAAAAAGTGTAACCTTTAATTCTTCAATTTTTCATTCAATCGTGTCATTTGTGCACTATGAGACTTTGACACACTACGTTGATGATTACATATAATTGCAACCTACAAAAAATAATGCATGGAATAAATATTAAGTCATAGTTAGAAATAAATATAAAATTATATATATGTAAATAAATAAAGCTTCAAAAACGGGGTATGAATTCCACCTCCTTATTTGCTTGGTTGTAAACGACCACATTTTCAGCAACATTTCCCCCCTTCATGCCCTTATTTAACTGCAACCAGCAAAAAAAACACCCAAACATTAAATTCTTTCTATCAGTTACTATTAATGATATAAACCCTAGGTCACATATATTGTTACTAGAATTATTACTATTACTTAAGTTTAAGTTTGTATGCATGCTACCATATTATCCAATGTGATGGATGCATTATATGTACGGAAAACTTTTGCTGTAAGGCCAGGCATGAGTTCCTTTAAATGAGCATTTAATGTACTTGTATCCAGCTTGTCAAAAAGATCATCATTACTCTTCTTTCCTGAATTGTTACATTTGTAAGTCAGCAAAAATAAAGGATTGAAATAATCTAATTATGAAAGTCAACTGACCTGTTCGAAATTGTTGAATTGCTTTAAATACCGGAAGCTCTACTTCAACCTCATTTTGGTATCGTATAGAATCTTTACCAAGAAAGTCAAACTGGCATCAAAACATATAACCTTATTTATTACTATAAAAAATAGGTTATGTGCAACAACAAGTGTTTAACACTAGAGTAGAAAAACATTCAGAGCTAGCACATTTCTATTATAATATGAAAAGAAACAATGCCTTCAGGATGTTTGGAGGCTTTGGTTCAACGTTTTCGACTTTCAATGTGCAACAACCAACTGTATCAGCTTCATCATCATCCTGCAACCATAAATACATAATATTATACTTTGATTAGTTATATGTTATTTTCAAAGTAATTAAAGAAAAAAAAAACACAGAAAAGGGACCTTCTCATTTCCTGCCCTGAGTGCTAGTTTATCAATAAGATATGTAGCCACTGCCACTTGTCTTTTTGTCACATCTTTATTTCCAAAATCCCTAGTGTAAGCTTTTCTGATGCCTTCTATGTATCCCTATGAGAAAATATGCTTACAAAGTTTAATTATTTCAATAAAATATATTTTTATTGAAATGATTTAGAAGGATTTAGACATAAAAAAAATACATGGCTGACAACTTTTCAATCACTTGGCCTTTTTTTTTTCTTTTTTCAGCTCAGCTTTCTGTTATTGACATTTGATTGATGGGAGATACAACATAGGCACATAGCCATAATCAAACTTTTTTTTAGCATTTATTTTACTTACTTTTAAAGACCTTGCCTTCTCATATTTTACTTTATCACTTTGACCCTTAAGAGAACTGCTGGCAGCTAAGAACACATACTTGAAATCCTTTCCATTTATTGGATCATACCAATATGCTAACCAAGTGACGGTATTATCATGCCTAATTTCTTTCCAGCTGTCAAGCATAAATATTCCCGGTTTTTATAAAGAAATCAAGAACCAAGAAAATGAATACAAAAGGTCAAAATCAAACCTTTCACCAGGAATTGGACATTCTGGAATGGGAACGCCCTTTCCAATATTAATTGTAATGTCACTTGGATGGATACGTTTCTTCAGTTTTCCCATCTAGGCAACACAGTTAACAGCCATAACTTGTAATTTCAAAGATTAATTTTATTATTTGGCACTAATTGTCAAAAATGCACTAAGCTAAAACTTTACTTAAGAGAGGGATAAAGTTGTCATTAGCACCTTAGGATGCTCACCACGGCCTCGAAACAACCCAGGTGGCTCAACTCGAAAGTTTCCAACCTGCGCCATTAATTAATCAATTAATAAACTGATTAATTAAATAAAGATGAAATTAAAGTAGAGATTACCTTCTCTTTGACACCATCTACTATAGCCCACATATATTTCTCCTCAAGCTTCATCTTTTCTTCTTTTATAGCCTTCTTCTCCTGCCAACAGATTTAATTATCAGCAAACCATATGGCATTCTAATTCATATTTTCTTTTAAATCCATTTCTTTATATCTTTCCCATATAAATTATGATGGCTAATTAATCGAAACTTACTTCTGTACTCATTTGCTTCTTTTTCTCCTTTTCACTCTGATGCCATTCATATATTGGTTTGAAATCACAATCTTCTAAATTCTGAATCGTGTGGTTTCTTCCTAGTATCTTCCGCCAATCGTTCCAGAAATTTTCTTTGAACACGGGTTTAGTCATGTAATCAGTATCTAACATCACTGCAAACATTGTTGCAACCTATAACATTGATCAATAATGCAAAATTAAAAATGAATATCACGAATGCCTCTAAATACTTTAGTTTTACCTAGACCACATATATATGATGAGCGTGTTAGGTTTTCATAGGCCTTTTAGGGCAGATTAGGGCAGCCGGCCCTAAGCCCGGCATGTTTTGTGGTTTGACATAATCACATATTCACATAATATGTATTCTCAATATTATCCAGTCATGTAGTTATAATCTATAACTACATGTGGGCCCTTAAGGGGCAAAAGTAAAAGTGCACTAATTTTAACGTTATTTTAATTATTTGTGAAAATAACGTTAAAATCATTGGATGATCAACTTAAACGATAATTTTGAGCCAGGGACTCTTTCGGAGCAGCCTCTATATCCCAATGGGATAGGGGTAAGATTTGTGTCTATCCTTCCCCTCAGACCCTACTGAAAAGTGGGAATATACTGGGTAAAGTTGTTGTTGTCGTTGTCGTCATGTGGTTATATCTGTGAGCGCCAGAGTAATAAAAGATAAAACTAGTTGCAACACGTGGATGTATGCCACCTCTACTGAACCACGTTAAATCATTGTGTTGTTTACTTAATGTTTTCTAAGTGTTAATTTTGGTGAGTGTGTGTTGTTTCTGCTGTGTACCACTCTGAACCTAACAGAGCGCAGCAACAGACATAACAAAGTGAAGGTTGCAGTATAGCTAGCAAGCTCCAATCAAAATAAGTAATTACAGTACAGATTGGGAGGCTATGAGCCTATGACCAAAAAAGTTCTTATCCAATTTTAACTTTTTATATAAAATTACTGAATATAGAAGTTACAATTATTACAATATCAAACTATTTTTTTCAATAAAATAGTTTCGAAATTTTAATGCTTCAAAACCAATTTTAGGGTTGCTCATCATGACCCATCTGACTTGTTTCCTTTGAGATCAACCTTTTTTTATGTTATCCACTTGATATGTTAGAAATAAAACACAGACCAATAGACCAATTAAAAATATAGGTGCAGTAAAGAAAGGAAAAAGAAAAAAAAAAAAACTAGAAAAAATTCACCTCCTCCTGTGCAGGAGTCAAATCAACAGGCTTTCCCTTGTAAAGAATCTTAATCCGTGAGGCTTGTATGGGGGTGGAAAAATTACACCATTATGAACCAAAGTAGTCCATTTTTGCCCTTCACCGGATCCAGGTGGCACCTTTGATGACTTTGAGTATTTCAACTTTTTTTCCACCTTTTTTGACTTCTTGAAAGTCTTTAACGAAGAAGAATTAACTTTAGTCACCTTTTGCATAGCAGATGATGATGATTTAGCACCGGATGGAGATTGATTCTTCATTCTTTGAGATATAGGAATATGATCATTCTCATCTTCTGAATCAGAAAGCTTGGGCTTTTTGAGAGATGGCTGACCTGATAATCTTTCCACATTTGGAGGTCTCTTATTTAAGCCAATGCTTGGTTTTTTGTTAATTTGATTATTATCCCTTGATGTAGAACCATTTTGCTTAACTCTTGATGATAAAGGTTTATCATCATCAGAATCATCTTTTTTCTTAATAGATGGTCCCAGCACTGTAAATTTTGAAGATAAAGGTTTCTCATCATCAGAATCTTCGATTTTTACTTTTGGTTGTGGACGCTGAGATGTAGTTATTGAGGATCCTTTTTTCACATGGTTGGTGTTTGGTTTAGGCACGGTTGCAATTCGAGAACTCAAAGGTTTGTCATCTTCAGAATCCTCTGTATCGCTTTCTTGCTTAGAAGGAGGTTTAGTTGAAGTGGAAGGCTTCTCCTGCTTGCGGATTGAAGCTGACTTTAGTTGACCAGAATGCTTTAGTTTATCAGCAGTTGAGGTCCTCTTGAACACCAGAGGCTTATCATCTTCATCAGAAGAATAATTCATTTTCTGTCAGTTTGTGTCATGTGTAGCACTTGATCTACAAATATTTTTGGATTTGTAGATTCAAAAGAATAAGTATTGGATGTTTAACTTTACAGTTTCCAATTGGGTCATTTTATGTACCATACAACACAGCAACTTAACTCCACTCTGAAATTCATCTATAAATAACTCAAGGATGCACTCCTTCAGATAGAAGAGATCTCTACAACGAATTCTGCACCAAAAGATGGCAATCAATGATCAACGGTTGATTACATTTTGGTTACCTTAAGAGAACAAAAACACACTTGCTATTAACTTAATAAACGCAACTTCAGTTAGGACATTTCTGATTCTTTAAATTAAAAGCAACATTCATACCTGAATTGAATCCACCCTTCATTGTCCCAAAAAACAATTAGAAAATGGATGCATAGACAGGGGGAAATGCTAGTTTCCAAACACTTAATAGATAAGTCCATTTATCAGTGTTCAAAGGTTTAAATTTCATACTAAACATCAAACATTCAAACACTCAAAAGATCCAACAGCCAAAGCAACAATCAAAAACAGGAAAAATTTTCACCATTCCAAACATGAAAAAAAATATATATAACATTTAATTAGGTTTTACATTGTGCTAATCAAATTAAATTCATGTTCAAAACAAGGGTCTAATTTCACAAAAATTACAATTAACGATAATATTTGAAGCTGTAACTAACAAAACCCATCTAAGAGCACATTCTACAGTTACTAATTGCTACCAAAATCGATAACTTCATGGTTCGAACTTCGATTCTTTTCTTCACCAAATTACAAAGATGAAACAGGAAGATAGTCGTACCAATTGTACGGTGTGAAGATGAAGGTTGAACCCTAGATCCCGTTTAGTCTCCGATGAGGGTTGCCGTCGAGAGGTTAGGAATTGGGATAGAGAAGAAAGGAAGAAACGGTGGTCATATTCGGGTCAAAAAGTTTCAGTTTTGGGATGGATTTGGGCAAAAGGGCTTGGAATCTTTTGCCTAAAATTGCACAATTTCGGGTCAGCTTGATTCATGATTTCTAGGCTCAATCCGTTTTGAGAATTTCATATTTCCTATAAGAATTGAACACGTCAACATTTCATATCTCACATGGGCTGCCTACCAGATCAAGATTAGACCCTAGCCCATTTGTAAGACTATATTTTTTATTTTATTTTTTAAAGACCAACTAATCAACTACCGAGTGCTCCGTACACGGTCCCCAATTGCTAAATGATGCCCGAGCTGGCCACTAGTCCAGACGGACGGAGCCCCTAGCCACCAGCCACCAATTCCCTAGAAAAACCCGACCCAAGCATCGGCTCAAAGGCACGACGGTGAAAGGCCAGTAAAACCGGGAGGGATCAAGAATCAAACACAAGACCTGGGTCTTTTATCACTTCCCACATACCTCCATCTTATCACTAGGACAATACATCATTGGTCATTTGTAAGACTATATAATAAGTATATATCAACATATGTTTTTTTCTAAATGACAGAGTGTCTAGTCATGTTATCTTTAATTACTCTGACAGTTGGTAACTAAGATCAATTCCTCGATCGCTTACCGTGAGACCGTATCTCCTGATGCGCGAGAACCCGGTGGAATAGGTAAACCCTCGCCCCCATTGGTTCTAAACCCTATATTAAGCTCAAGATTCCTTTCCTCACATGGTATCCATTAAAATGGATTTGAACACTGGTCTCCAAAGAGAAAGGGTCAAGCCATAACTAGAGGTGTAAACGAACCAAGGCAGCTCGTGAAATACTCGGGATCGGATCGGTAAAAAGCTCGAACGAGCCGAGCCTTAACGAGCCCGAGCTCGAGCCCAAAAATATGGCTCGTTTAGTTATCAAGCCCGAGCTCGAGCTTTACATATCTAGCTCGAGCCGGCTCGCGAGCCTTAACGAGCTTTCTGAAAATATAATTTTTATTTATTATATTAAGTGTTTATTTATAAAATTAATTATTTTTATATATAAAATTATGATAAATATATTTAAATTAAATATTTTATGTTAAATTTAGAAAATATAATTAAAAATATAATTAAATTAGTAATTAAAGTAGATAAATTAAATAAATAAAATCTAAACGAGCCGAGCCGAGCTCGAGTTTATCTAAATGAGCCGAGCTCGAGCCTAGCAAATAAAGATCTTAACGAGCAGAGCTCGAGCTCGAGCCCGAGTTTCTCTAAACGAGCCGAGCTCGAGCCTTAACGAGCTCGGGATCGGCTCGGCTCGTTTACACCCCTAGCCATAACCACTAGGCTAACTTTGTTGGATATATATCAATATATGTGAACTTCAATATTTTTATAATCATGTCGGATGTTAAACGAGACGTTTTACTGGTTACTGGTCGGATCGGTCGTACCAAATTCAAGAACTGGCGAACATAAAAAATATATAAAACACCAAAAAAACACATTTAAACAAATATAATTAATGTTTAAACAAACATAATCGTTGGTGGTTTCGTTTGAAAGCGACTCATATGCTGGTTTTGGTTCGGCTCAACCGGCTCCCGTCCAACCGTTGAACCGGTTCAACCAGCTGTTTCGTTTGAAAGTGGTTCATATGCTGGTTTTGGTTCAGCCGATCCTCTGGTTGCGACAGGCCGGTCCGATCCGGTTTTGAAAACCATGGTAGACTAAGGTTAAAAGTAGATTGGTTTACAAAATATTTCAAAGTAAAAGTGAAAATATGTTGTTAGAAAAAAGGATCAGGGTCCACGAGTTAGCTCAACAAGCCATAAACTAGATCGAGCTTTTACTAGCAAAAACATAACTTAACATTTTAGCTTCTTAAAGATAAATAAGTTGAGTCAAGCTAACTCGATTGACTTCAAGCTCGACCTTAAGCCAACCTGTATCAATTTTAATTTCTACCACCCTAATTATCCATTAGAAAGAAATAGTAATTATATTAAATTATATTGAATGGTAAACTTAATTTATTTATATATATAATGAGTGAGCCTCGATGCTTATATTATATGTATTATTATATATTATAATATATTATTTAGGTGTCTGATTCATGTATTAACGTTTTCAAAATTTAGACTTAAACCATCAGAATTTTTTTAACTTTGAAAAGTAATAAACATATATAAAAAGTATTAAATTTGAAATTTTTGCTTAAATATTTGAGTTTTTATTAAATATGAGAGATCTGCTTAGAAATTTGGGTTTTTGATTTAATTCAAACGATTACCGGTGAAACGGTTTTTGTAAGTAATTTTTATTATTATTTTTATAACATATTTGTGAGATTTTGTATGATTTTATGAACTATTTGTATATATTTCGTGATGAGATATCTGATTTTGCTATGTAACTTATGCTTCTGCAAATGATATGTATAATACCTGCTATCAGGAGTGTACTGTGATAACCCGCCGTAACACACGAGGGAATAAACCTATTTATAAATGAAATTACATGAATGATTCCCTATTATACAAGCCTGATTAAAAAATTACACGTGGGTGAGTCCACCTAATAAAAGACTTTCCCTGAATAGTTTTCTCAAATTTGTTAAAATAGTATGCTGACACCCTTATCATTATTTCTTGTTTTCGTTTGTTATTTGATTTATTGAAAATTATATTTTATGTCCATCTATTTTGTTCTTATACACGGAAGTTGTCTTGCACGTAGAATAAAGGTTAACGATACATAGAGCCTTTTCTAGGTTTCTCCACATAGGGGTCGTGAGTTGTTGTTGTGTCTTTCGGTGTCTCTGGGATGCATGATATGAGGTTATATATGTTATATGCTCGTTTGTGGGATGGGGGTTGGACTGTTTGTGATATATCTTTTGTTGGTTCTGGGTTCATGATAGGAGATCGATTACATGTGTTTTATGCTTCATTGCGGGATGGGCGGTTTATAAGCGGTATCTGTATATGTTGTCTTGTATGTTTTGTTTGTGGGTCAGGATACCGCATGGTTGGTGGTGTGCTTTGTCTGTTGAATTATATGAGTGTTGCTTACATGTTCCTGTTTAGTTCTTTGGCGCCTCCTGTTTATATTGTATGCTGCTGGATGTGGTCATATGTGGTTATGTTGTGGTGTTTCATAATGTTGAAAAAAAAAACAAAGAAAAAGATATGTGTGTGTGTGTATATGCATAATAATAATAATAATAAAAAATTTAATTTTTGAACCGAGGGATTCTAGCGAAACAGCTCTCTATTCTACTTGGTAAATAGGGGTAAGGTGTGTCTTTATCTTTCCCCCCAGACCCCACTCTAAATGAGATTTTACTGGGCATAGATGTTGTTGTATACGGAAGTTGTCTTGCAGCATTCTCATTGGTTTGCAAAATTTTCACATATTTATCACTTCCACACCTGGTGTTGCGTGTTCACAGGTAGCATTGACACAGTTTTTTTTTGTACGGCATTTGATCTCAGCGTGTGAACCACTGATTTTCAGGCCATGTCACCAAAGTCTAGTTACCATGACCTCCGTTGAGACCCCACCACCACCACAGGAGAAAACCGCACCAGAAAACCCCCTGACCTCTCAAGGACTCCTATTTCATCTTGGGAGGGATTTGAACCCATAACCTTCCATTTGGAAAGCCATGGGGGTACAACTAGGCCATTGACATAGTTAGTTAAGTGAGTACAAAATGTTTGAAGTTGTATCTACTGAATTATGAATATCAAAACATTGATAGAAAAACATATCGCAAAGATAAATTCGTTTATGAAAACGTATTTTTATTAAAAGTAAATTTCGGTTTTGAATAAAATATAGATCGAAACATATAGAAGCTTAATTTGTTTTATCAAAACATATATTAGCCAAGTTTGAATAAAATGTATATCAAAACTAAAATATAAATAAATACGTCACAATAGCATCTATATAGAATTATTTTCTTGACTTACAGCATCCATTAATTGACCTGTGTTTGTGAAATTGATAAGCTAATCAACCAATTTGGACAACAATGATTTTGATTTATAAAATGATGTCTCCCTCAGGGGCTGTTTGGTAGCCACTTAATAGGTCTGAATGGGTCTAAATCTGAACCATTCAGATTCAGACCGTTTGTTTGGGACGTCTGAACGAAAAAAACATCTGAATAGATGTCTGAATGGTTCAGACCTTGAACCAAGTCTGAATGAAGAAAACACAGAAAAAGCCATTCTTTCCCGTCGGCTTCCTCCTCCCCCAACCCTAGCGTCGCTCGACCCACGCTACCGCACCGTCGCTCGACCCCACAACCTACCGCACCACCGCTTGACCCCACGCCTACCGCACCGCTGCTCGACCACACCGCCGACCGCATCACATCCCACCGCCGAGCGACGCCCGATGGTTCGATTGCGGAGGTTCAGATGCTCGACGAAGGTTCAGATGGTTCGATTGCGGCGACCAATTGATGGTTCGATTGCAGAGGGTGATTGATGGTTCGACCGACTGATGCTCGACGGAGGTTCAGCTGGTTCAATTGCGGCGACCGATGGTTGAAGGAGGTCGATGGCGATGAGGATGAGCTGTTAAGGTCGACGACAGGATGCAAAGGCGGCGAGGGAAGAATCGGCGACAGAAGAGGAGGGCCATCGAGATGAGCTGCTGATTTTTTTTAGGGTTTTTCAATTAAAATGGTATTTTCTCATTCAGATGCTAAAACAAACAACACCGCTTAATGATTCAGACCCTCTTAACCATTCAGACACCTTAACCATTCAGCACTTAATGATTCAAACACAATCAAACGACCCCTTAGAGTTGTGTAAAATAGGCAAATGAGGTCATAACCCACTAATGCAAGATTACCCATTGTATGCTTAACTTGTATATAACCTTGTAAAGATAGCATAGTGGTAAGAGTGTTAAAGCCTCAACTTTGAAGTCGTAAGTTTTAGTCATGGGGGTGACATTTTCTCCGCAAAGCCACCGACCCGGATGCATGCGTCCGCGGTTTACCCGTTCCCCATGGTTAGTAGCGTGTTGAGGGGGCCCGGGGTTTACCACACAAGTGGGTTCCCCTTTTTTTTTTTTGTATATAACATATATATGTGTATAGGTATACCTGGTAAAAAAAAACCCAAGTATTTTCTTTTGGGTTCTGTATGGGTAATTGTTAAAACATAATGGGTTAGCATTGGCTAAATGAAAAGGGGCAATGGGTTTAAATGGGTAGAATGGACGCAACAGTAAAATCCACCGGGTTAGGATGAGTCACACAAAATACAAGGCGGGTTAGGATGGGTTGTGCTAGAGCCTAGAAGTGCAAAAACTAGTTGACCCATTTCGGGTTAACCGTTTAACGGTCTTGAAAACAGGTTTGAATAAAATTGGTTCGGTTAATAATTGGATTTTCTAACTTTATAACACGAACCAATTTTTTGATTCAACGAGATCGGTTAACAAGATATTAAGGTGGAGTGACAGGTTGTAAAGAGGCAATAATGGAGGACTGGAGGTGGAGTTGCAAGTGTAACACGTGACAATCAAGGGCGTCTCGATAGGTAAGGCGCCTAAAGCAACTACTTTAGGTTCTTAATTCCTAGAGCCATGTTTTAAGTTTATTTTGTTTATGTTTTATACAATTGAGCTTAGATTTTAGGTTTAATAGGTTAAAAATAGATAAATAATGAGAGAGATGAAAAAACAAGGTAATTTATGTAGATTATTTGTTAAAAGAGAAATCAAATGATGTGTTTCTTCATTTGCTTAATAACTACTTCTACTCTTATAAAATTTTGAAGTACTAATTACTTAAATCTTGATTTTTCATTCATATTTCACTCTTCTACTTTTAAGCTTTAATATTGATTTTGACTCTTTTGGGTATTTGTTGATATTTTATGTAGCTCATTTTGCATCATCAGACGGATGTTGTTTTTCGTTCCAAGAATTAATCACATTTGATAGTTTCTGCTAAAAATGAGCAAAGCTTTAAGAATAAGTAAATCTATACACTGAAAACCAAAATTAATTTTAGTTTGTCTACAATTTGATTCATGTAGTGAATTTTTTGAACGGCAGAGGGTCTTGTCGTGCTACCTTCAATTATCCTAGCGGTTGGTAACTAAAATCGATTCCTCGATCATTGACAGTGAGACTCTGTACCCCTTGATGAACGAGAACCTCGTGAAATAGGTAAACATTTCCCTCTATTGGTTCAGAACTTGATCAGAACTTGAGATTAGGCTCAAGATTCATCCTCTCACCTGGTATCCATTAAAATGTCACTAGTAAGACTTGAACTTTAGTCTTAAAAAAAATGATCAAACCTTAATTACTATGCTAACTTTCCAGTGATAAGATTACTCATGGTCTCATGTCTTATTTATCGATTGGACCCAAATTTACTAATGTGTAGACATGGGCAAAAAAAAACGGTTGGGTTTCCAAACCGGTTTCACCCAAACCGGTAATATGTTTGACATCCTCATCTCCCAAACCGGTTTCCAAACCGGTTTCAACCCCTCCAAACCGGTCCAAACCGGTTTTATAGGTTTGACATCCTCAATCTCCCAAACCGGTTTCCAAACTGAACCGATTTTCACCAAACTGGTTTGACCACGCGTTGACCAAACCGGTCCGATTTGAAAACCGCACCGGTTTGAGAAAAAAAACTGGTTTGAGCACCTCTACTCATGTGTCATCGATTGGGCCGAAACTCATGGTTGCTTTTTTTATTTTTATCCAATTATAATACTTCAACTAGGTTTATTCCACCCGCGCGCTGCAGCGGGTTATCACAGTACACTCTCTAAAAACGGGTATTTATATATCATTTGCAAAAGCATAAGTTACATAGCAAAATCAAATCTCTTATGAAGAACTAAACCCTAAGCCCTAAAGCCTAAACCTTAAACCTAAACCAACAAAAACCCAAATCTATAATGCATTTATATATATATATATATATAGAGAGAGAGAGAGAGAGAGTAAGGTTATTGTACAAAGTGTTACTTTTGTAAAAAGTGTGAGAAACAATCTGAGCCATCGATGTGCTAAGATCAAGGGTTGGGATTAAAGATTGGTTAAAAAATAATTATTAAAATGGATTTGCGGCTATCAAAAGGGCAAATTAGGGATTTCTTTCTTTTTTATTTTGCTGATATCACGGTTTAACGAATAAAGTGGGATTCAGTTTCTAAAATTAAAGATTCAATCGGAATGTAACAGATTGCGTTTTGATTTTGTAATCGGGATGTGCTATTAAAATTTAATCATATTGTTCTGATATGCTATTATGTTAGCTGTAAAATCGTGATAGTGTTAGTTTGTGCTGATATGTTAAATGTTAGATTGTAATGGTGTCGTGCTATTATGTGTTATTATGTTATCTGTAGTATATGTTATGTTAATAACATATCATATTGTCCTGATATGTGCTATTATGTTAGATGTGATATTGAAATGGTGTTAGTATGTGCTGGTATGTTAAATGTTAGAGTGTAATGGTTGAGTGCTATTATGTGCTATTATGTTAGCTGTAGTACGTTGTTCTCATATGTGCTATGTTAATTGTTAGTTTGTATTATGTGCTATTACGAAAAACACAACCATAAACTCAAAACCTGCAATTTTTTTTCTCGGTATTCTACTGATTACGAATTCAATTGGTTTTCAGATTATACGTAAAATAAATTTAATTATGGAATATGTTCAATGAGTATACTGATTAACAAATTTCCTATTTTAATGTAAGATTTAAAAATCATTTCAAATGCAATTACCTATATTACCCTTTTCTATTAAATATTAACAATGTCACATGTCAAAACATTATTGGTTCCTACCATTTTTACAAAATCTTCTATTTGTATGTGAACGTACTCCTATATATATATATAATATAACTAAACCATAACCATAGGTGTCAAAATCAAAAATAATTTTGAGACTAAACTTCAAAAACAAAAACTTTACTATTTCTTTTTCATGCTTTTTAATATATTATATAATAAGTTCAATTCACCCTCCTACTTTTTTTCCAATGCTCATTAATTATTACACAATTTTATACTTATTAATTTATGTGATGCATAGATGCCAATACTTCTTCATATCTTTTACCTTACTATTTTGAATAGGCTTATGAAAAAAAAATCAAGAATACATAATTTTCAATTATTGTTTTGTATGTGGTCCAATCACCATTAACAAAACTCCTTTACACTCTTGTACAAGAAATATGAGGTTGGTAAACCTAAATTAATCTAACAAAGTTAGAGAAATTAATCTTAAAGTAGAACGATAAGATTTAGAAGTAGTTGAGAACTAGAAAAAGCCACAATTTAACTTTTGAGATTTTGTAAAAACTAACCATTTGTTGTAATTAACTCACATGTGTATTATAGTAAGAAACAACAAATTGTTACACTAAAAAAACATTTATAATCACATAATTAATTTAATAAAGAGATATAAAAGTATCTGTTTTTTAAATAAAAAAAAATTATTTATGTCTTTTAAACATGTGGTTACAAATAATTATATTAGTTCTTAATTAAAACTAATTTTAATTATACATCATCTTATAAATCGTATTAATTAATAATTATTATATGTATATCAAAGTCAAGGCCGGCTCTCCATAATAAATTTAGAGGCAATTGCCTAGGGCTCCCAAAATATTGAGGGCCCAACCATTCAGGTTATGTTTGATTGTTGTTCAGGTTATTTTTTTGTCCTTTTTAATATGCAAAATTAAAAGTTCACTCATATTCTTAAAAGAGAAAGCTTATTTAAGGTTCTCTCTTTCCAAATAATTACATCTCCATCGTTTTGTTTCCCTCTTACTTGACGTTATAAATCTTTTATTAACGGTACAATGAAAGATTTAAACAAGTTTTCTAGTGGTAAAGAGCATTCTGATTAACAAATATGGCTGAGTTATAAAAATATTATCACCAAGTATCCTACCTTATAACCGTCTTTGTTATATCATTTATCATTATTATTTGCTAAGTGTAATCATGAGCAAACTTATGTAAATAAAGACACAAATTAACATATTTTTGTGTTTTCTAAAATTGCGAACCATAATTTTATCACAGGTAAAAAATTATTTACGAAAAGGGTCTTAATTTTTATATTTGCCTAGGACCTCCGAAAATCTTGAGCCGGTCCTGATTAAAGTCATGTATTGTTGAATAGTATCTGACTATGTGAGTCATGAGTTGAGTTTCGATAATGGCCCCTCCCTCCTTGGCCAGTCGATTTAATTTTTATATTCGTTGACTTGTGCACGCCCCGTTAGCGGTGCGCACATATAATGTATATATGTGTCGACAGCTCTTGAAGGGTAAAAGTAAAATTGCACTAATTTTAACGTTATTTTACTTATTCAGTGAAAATAACGTTAAAATCGTTTTGGACGGTTGATCAAGCATCATGAGCCGAGGGTCTCACTGGAAGCAGCCTCTCTACCCCTACAGGGTAGGGGTAAGGCTGTCATCTCTCACCTCCTCAGACCCTGCCTTAGCATGCTAATGGCAGGAGGATATACTGAGTACGTTGATTGAGATTGATATCGTTGACTTGTGCCATGCTTCCACCCGCTTTGTACAAGAAAAATGAAAATAACCACAAATTGAATTAATATAATATAGGCATCTAACTCATCAAAGTTAACATGTTACAATATAAATTGGAAAATTGGATAAAACTTTTATTAATTCAAACCCAATTTTCAAATATAAAACAATATCACCATTCACCATAGTCGTTAGGCGGCCCACGACATGTTGGCTTAAACTTTCCAAACAATTAAAGTGGTCGGTTATGTGGTTTGCCTCTGCTCTACCTCACCTTTTGGTAATAGATTTCCAATAGTTTCATCCGTGTCTGACAAAATAGACGGATTGAGTCAGTAGATGGACAATATGTCAGAACGGATTCAGGTTAGGATGAATGCGACTCAAAATAAGTTTTAAGCAAAATCATTTGGGTCTAAATAGATTGTTCTTAAAAACATCAATTTGATTTAAGTTAAAATGTTTTATAACTAAACAAATAGTCAATTAGGAAAATTTTTATTGATTTTATCGTCAAATATATTATTAATCATTCTTAGGCGTTTCAATCCATTACATTCACATAGTTATTAGGTTACCCATCTTGACGCGTATTGTGTGAAAGTATTACGCATTTCAATCTATTTCATATTATGATGTTACCCATTTTAAGCCAATATACAACAATTATTTACCCAAACCAACTCATTTCTTTTGATTTAGGTGAAAATTTTATCGCTACCATCTAAAGATGTACTCAACAGGATTCAAACCCGAGCATCCTATGAAGAACCTTAGATTCTAAACTAATAGGATATCCTTGTGCAATTAAGTTCCTTATGTAAATTGTATTTAAACTGACTGAAAATGCATTTAAGTTGGGACAATTTTTTTTGAACGGCTTCAGGCTAAACGACTGATTTAAGCCCAAACGGACAAACATTCAAGGGCAGGCCTAGTCATCACCCCTCCACCCATCAGATAAGTGGGAACCGGATAAATACGTAAACCCCCTTCTCTGCTTAGGTTTGAACCCCTGGCCTCAATAAGGTGCAGTTTCTCCGATCCCCTTCATCGCAATATCACTAGGATAGAAGCCCTTTAGTTTGATTTAGAGAAAAAAGCCTATCCTTTATTTAATTCAGAAAAAAAAAACCCATCCAATAAAAATTTACTGGTAAATTAAAAAAACATGTAAAATTCACAAACATACAACTATAATATGATTCTAAACAAACAAGTTGCAACATTTATCATATTAACTAACATCCAAATCACAATAAGAAAATTATGTGATTTATCAGAAGTTGAACAACATTATTAAAAAAAACTCAAAATCTTGAAGAAACATATATAGACAAAAACATGAAAACGATGACTGATTATTGGATTGATGATAATACTGTGGGGATGTTGAGCATTGTTTTTCTAACACCAAACAACCTCTTCCAATATTGTTGAATAACACAAACTCTTGCTGCTTTGTATCTGCTTACTACCAACAAGCTTTTCTTTCAGCTTCTTTCCAAAACCTGATCTTCATTTTGAATATCTTCACTTCAGCCAAGACGGTTTTCGGCTTTTTCGGATCAAATCGTCTGCTTTTTCGAGTGATTTGTAGATCAAGAATCGCGCTTTTCGGCTCTTAGTCTCTTCTGGATCTTCCATTTGCATCCTTGAGTATGCATATGATGATTTGCCATAAAACAATGTTCATTTTCTGTTTCTCAATTCTCACACAGAAATGGAGGGGGATAGAGAAAGAGAGAGGAGATGTGAGGAGGAGAGATTTTCAGTGGTGTTATTTATAGAAATAAAAAATGGAGATCATATAGGTGTATATAGGAGACTACGTATGTGAGCAAATGGGATAATTTTGATCAAATTGTTATTTCTATTTAATTTATATCTAAAATCACGATTATTGGTTGTTAGCTTTTATTATTCTAAAAAGTGTTTATGTACAAAATGGTATGCCGAATATATGAAAAAAAAATTCCATAAAGGTAAGATAAATATTTGGGGTAGGATTCAATACAAAGAGATCGATTCTTGCCTATAAAGATATAAATTAATAATAATTTAAAATGTGATGTGCTAAACATAAAAAGAAAAGCAAGCACAAAAATAAAAAGAAAAAAAAAACTAAAATACAGTACAAAAAATCAAAATTTCAGTATAAAAAATATAAATTCAGTATTATAAAACAAAAATCAAGTATAAAAATTCAAAAATTCAGTACAAAAGAAATTCAATACAAAAAAATAAGTAAAAAAATAAAAATCTAGTAAAAAAGATGTTATACCTCAAATTATTTTTCATTCCTTTTTTTAGCATGAAATACATTGGATTCTTATAAGTTTCTTGCTTTTTTAATACAAAAATCTTTTATTATTTATCTTTTCACAATCTATTTAGGCCATAATTATATATCATCAATCCTAATACATTTGTTATTTTGATTGTATTATTATATCATATGTTATGTAAGTGAATATGGGGGGTATGAGGTTCTCATCACGTTTATTACATGAATTGAATAGAATACTAAATAGTAAGAGATCAAGATTATATATGTGTTACAAATATTTAAAATTTAAGACGATACGAGTAAAATATGATTAAATTACATTTTTATTAATTTATTTGACAATTTATTCATAAAACATTTTTTTATATAAAATATGATTAAATTGCATGTTACTAAGTACATTAAATAATAAAAAATAATTAGAAACTTCAATAATTACAAAAACAGTATCCCATGTATTAAACGAACTTAATATAAAATATTAAATGGTTAACAATCTGTCAAAAATTAACTGTTTAAATCAGGAAAATAAGGCATTATTTTTTTCTATCATTTGTGTAAATTTTGGTTTCTCCGGTTTGTAGTTTATTTCATTCTTAAATAATGTTCATTATAAGGAAAGTTGTTTTTATAAACTTCTATTTTCTAAAAATATCAATTATAAAATATTTGTATGTTTTAAAAAAAAAAGTATGCTTTCTAAAAAAATCAAATCTATAGAGTTTTTCTAAAATGTGTCTTTATTTTTTTTTATAATTTTTACTTTATTTGACAAACTATTTTTAATATTAATAAAGTACATGAAATCATTGATTTTTAATATTAAAATTATTTAATATAGTTAAACACAGCCTAACGTACTTTGTAATACTTTTATAATCATTAATCGATAATTCAACAACAAAACAAGAACGAGCATGTTTTTAGTTTTTACTGATTTGAAAACATGCACCAGGAAATGGGCAAAACACTTGCATTTTATAGCTAGAGAATCTTACGGGTCCAAGGACAGTGCCTCAGGTGGGTTCAAGGGGTAGAGCCTCTAGTGTCAGTCTCGCGTCTTGACCAGGAAATACACCAACGAAATTAAGTGTTATAACTGTCATTTTAATGGTGGAAAACTCAAAAACACAATACAATTCGACTCAAAACTCAGATCGCACACGAAATTCTTTTGAATTATCCCGATAAATTTCTTGAACTCGAAAGAGTAGAAATATTGATTTCGGAAATTGATTCTTACACGATTCATTAGAAATCCTGGTTATAAATCTAAAATTCTCCAACAATAATGATAACGTTAAGCCTACTTACTCGAAATAATAGTTTATGTTGATGGTGTACATTGCTACTGATCATCGGTTATTGTGTCAATTATTGTGAATGGTCAGCTGCTATCACTAGCGGCTTAACTTTTTTTTAACGGCAAATGTTATCTCCCTCTAAACTACTCCAAACTAATTACATCATTACATGTGTTAGAACCCATGAACTCCTATTTAAAAGGCAAAGCCTTTATCAAATAGGCTAGTTCAATTGGCAATTAGTATATCATCATTAGTAGCAACAAATCATTTACTATGATGTGAGTTATCATTATCTAGGAGTGAGCAAACCTTAATCATAAATCAACCATTGCTAATAACCAAACCATACCTACACCCAAAACTAAGAAAAATGATATAATTGATGATTATGGTTAATGTTTTGTAATTAACCAATAACTCGGTTATAATTATGGTAATATTGTCTTTAAACAAACCTTAATCAAAATTGAATCGTTTAGCAATATTAAACCAAATTTTCCATATTCGAGGAACCAAGGGGAAGGGCGTGAGCGTGTATCAATTCCTTTCCTTGAAGCTTTTTGTTGTTGCTATGGTGTTTATGAAGCTTTTAGCTTTCTTCAATTAGCAGAGAAAACATTCTAATGTGGATGTTGTTTGATCTTTAGAGACGTTGAAAGAAGTTAGATCACTACCAAAAACCTGAAAATTTTCCGACAAAATATTGACAAAACACGTTTGTCGGAAAAAAACCTCGCAGGAAAAATATTTCTGACAATTTTCCGACGACAATTCCGACAACTTAGCGACAAAACATGTTTGTCGTAGATACTTGCGACAAAATACGATATACCTCCGACAGATTAGCGACAAACTTTGTGACGAAACACGATTTCCTATTTTTAATCATTACTAGATTGTTGGTATTTTGTCGGAAATGAGTTGCAATTTGGGGTTATTCAATTTGTCGAAAACTTGTCTCTATGTTGTAGGAAATTGTTTGTATGTTGTCGGAAACCTTTGTAGGAAATCTTTGAGTTTTCTAGTAGTGGATCTTCAAAATCGAGTTCAAATTTTAATAATTTTGGCCTAAGTTAGATGTTTATTAATTAACCAAAATTAATCTATAATTGACCATTAACCAAAACTATAATCAATTTTTGGTCAATTCATCAATATTTACCTTTTGTTAGATGACAATTTAGGTTTTATGATAAAAAACAAACTACGTTAGTAAATACATTTCGTCCTATGTATTTTCATAGTGTGAATTGGAAGTTTTTTATACAAATAATAATTTTTTTTGCGCATAAAGTTGTATATTAGATGGTGTACATAAAGATCGAGATTAAGAAGTTATAGAGGTCTAAGTATAAATTATTGAAAGTAAGAGAATGAAAATGTAAAAAAAAAAAAAAGAAAAAAAAAAAGAAAGGAGAGGAAAAAATGAGAAAGTGTGATAGGCTTACATATGATGATTAAAATGGCATGTGGAAAGGGTTGGTTCGAAAATAACGTGGAACCTTAAAGTCTAAAACCCAATATCACTCTCTTTGATTAAATTTAGCGACCGTTAAAGTCATAAACTAATATCACTCTCTTTGACTTGGACTTAATTTAGCCGATTTCTTCTTTTTTATTATTAATTATTTACTATTTATTGTTTTTTTATCTAGTTTTTATCTTGATATTTTGAAAGTTTGAAACGACGACATTCAAGACGAGATTTCAATCATCTTCGGATTTGATGATCTGGGGCGTACGTCCGAGCCCATCCTAGGAGGAACCTCATAACTGAGTAAAACCCCTGGTCTTTGGACTCAACAATAAGTCTAGATTCGAACTCCATATATACAACCATAAAAAAGCCAAGAAGTAATTATTAGGCTAGAAACTCCTCTGGTTATCTTGATTTTTGTTTATTATAATGGAATTACAATATTGTGAATATAACTTGACATTAACCCACGTATAACAAAATTTGATCAACCAATTTTTAGTGCAAAGCATATGAATGCAATTTTTTCATATAAAATATCCCAAGAAGTAGCAAATTTATCATTAGGAACATTAATATCCCAGCAAAGAACCTAAAATAGTAAAATGGTTCACGTTCATACTCTTTAATCCTGTAATTCATGTAAT